>CAUYQU010019505.1:0-11865 GCA_963574635.1 Cheracebus regulus
TTTTTTTTTTTTTTTTTTTTTTTTTTGAGATGGAGCCTTGTTCTGTCGCCCACGCTGGAGTGCTGTGGTACAGTCTTGGCTCACTGCAGCCTCCGCCTCCCTGGTTCAAGTGAGTCTCCTGCTTTAGCCACCCAAGTAGCTGAGACTACAGTTGCCCGCCACCACACTGAACTGATTTTCGTATTTGTTGTAGAGGGGGGTTTCACCATGTTGGCCAGGCTGGTCTCGAACTCCTGACCTCAAGTGATCCACCTGCCTCAACCTCCCAAAGTGCTGGGATGACAGGCATGAGCCACTGCACACAGCCCGAAATAATACATTCTTTATTTTTTTTTTTCTGGAGATGGGGTGTCATCCAACCTGGAGTGCAGTGGCACGATCTTGGTTCACTGCAACCTCTGCCTCCCAGGTTCAAGCAATTCTCCTGTTTCAGCCTCCCGAATAGCTGGAATTATAAGCATCTGCCACCATGCCAGGCTAATTTTTGTATTTGCAGTAGAGACGGAGTTTCACCATTTTGGCCAGACTGGTCTCAAACTCCTGACCTCAAGTGATCCGCCTGCCTTGGCCTCCCAAAGTCCTGGGATTTCAGGCATAAGCCACAGTGTCCAGCCTAATACATTCTTTTTTTTTTTTTTTTTTTTTTTTTTCAGACAGAGTCTCGCTCTTGTCACCCAGGCTGGAATGCAATGGCATGATCTCAGCTTACTGCAACCTCCGCCTCCCGGGTTCAAGTGATTCTCCTGCCTCAGCCTCCCAAGTAGCTGAGATTACAGGCATGCGCCACCAATACAAAATTTTTGTATTTTCTTAGTAGAGATAGGGTTTTACCATGTTGGCCAGGATGGTCGCGATCTCCTGACCTCGTGATCCACCTTCCTCGACCTCCCAAAGTGCTGGGGCATGAGCCACCGCACCTGGCTACAGGTAATATTTCTATTTATATGCCATTTTGCTTTTACCCTAACACTTCATCATTTACTTTTGTTGCATATTTTGAGTCAAGAACATTTTGGGTAATAGCTATTAATACGTTAGAGTTAAAACAGGGTTCTAATCTTTAAATACCTTTTTATTTAACATTCAGATTTGTTGTTATTTAATTATTTTAAAAAGCAAAGTAAAAAGGTTAAATTATTTTTCATAGAATCACTGGAAGTCTTCAATTTAAGTAAAGCCTATAGTTGGGTGGTTAAGAGAATTTTTTTAAATCTTTTATTTATCTATTTTGAGACAAAATCTCACCCCGTCACCCAGGCTGAAGTGCAGTGGCGCGATCTCAGCTCACTGCAACCTCTGCCTTCCGGATTCAAGCAATTCTCCCACCTCAGCTTCTTGAGTAGCTAGCTGGGATTACAGGCATGCGCCACCGCGTTCAGCTATTTTTTTATTTTTATTTTAAGTAGAGACAGGATTTCACCATGTTGGTCAGGCTGGTCTCTAACTCCTGACCTCAGCTGATTCATCGGCCTTGGCCTCCCAAAGTGCCCAGATTGCAGGGGTGAGCCACCGTGCCCCGCCTTTTTTTTTTTTTTTTTTTTTTTTTTTTTAATTTGGAGACAAGGTTTTGCTCTATCAACCAGGCTGGAGTGCGGCAGCACAATCACAGCTCACTGAAGTCTTGATCTCCACGGGTCAAGTGCTCCTCCCACCTCAGCCTCCCGAGTAGCTGCGACTACCGGTGTGTGCTGCCCCGGCCAGCTCATTTGTGCGTGTGTATGTGGAGACGGACTTTCGCCATGTCGCCTAGGCTGGTCTCCAACTCCTGAGCTCAAGCAATCCACCCACCTCAACCTCCCAAAGTGCTAGGATTACAGATGTGAGCCACTGTGCTTGGCCAGAAGAGGATTTAAAACCTAGTCCTGATGCTCACTAATTGTATGATGGGTGCAAGTTACTTCTGTGTGCCACATCCGTTTCATCTGGAAAAAAAGAAAAATAATGATAGTAACTTGTTCTTAGGTTTTTGTGGGTATTAAAGAGTACATGATAGAGTTCCATTTCTAGATCTGGTAATAGGTTGAGTCTCATATTTGGACCAAGCTTCAAATAATTTAAATATTTTTAAAAATTTAAAAATAACTAAAAATGCTTTACAAAAAACATTTTTCAAAAGTCTTCTGTAAAGCCTGAAAGAGCTGACAAGAAAATAAGAATTATCAGCCAATATCTAAGGAACAGAAACATGATTAAAGTAATGAGGCTGTTTTGGTCCTGAATTAGGCCAAACCCTGAGGTTTTGTTTTCAAGGCCTGGTGAAGAGACTGACAGGAGACAACGTCTCAGTGTGGAGGGTTTGATAGGAAACCACCTTCCCACAAAGCTGGGAGTGAACCCGAAGAAAGCCTATCCCACAAGCTCACACCCAAGAGATTAGAAGTTGAACACCTAACTAAAAATTTATCATTGTAAACAAACTCTTGCCCTGATTTGCAGATGATATTCACACTACCCAGGTGATCCAAAGAAACTTCAAGCTGTGAATTTTGGTTAAAGTCATCCTGGAAGACCTTTTTTTATAGAAGAATTCCAGCTAATAAATATAGAAGGGAAACATATATTCAGGGCAAGTTGAATATGCTCACAGGAAATAAAATAAATCCAGAAATAAATATAGAAGGAATGATAAAACTGGATGTTACAAATATGAAATGACAGATCTAGACTTGTGTTCTCCAGTACAGTAATCACTGCCCACATGTTGCTATTTAATTTCAATTAAAACTAAATATAATTAAAATTCAGCTTCTCAGTCACACTACCACATTTTCGTTTTCCTTTTTCTTTTCTTTTCTTTTCTTTTTTTTTGAGACAGAGTCTTGCTGTGTTGTGCAGGCAGATCTTGGCTCACTGCAACCTCCGCCTCCCGGGTTCAAGTGATTCTTCTGTCTCAGCCTCCAAAGTAGCTGCGACTACAGGCACGTGCCACCACGCCCAGCTGATTCTTGTATTTTTAGTAGAGACAGGGTTTCACCATTTTGGCCAGGCTGGTCTCACTGACCTCAAGTGATCCACCCACCTTGGCCTCCCAAAGTTGCCAGGATTACAGGGGTGAGCCACCGTGCCCCACCCACTTGGTTTTTTTTTTTTTAATTTGGAGATAAGGTCTTGCTCTAGCAACCAGGCTGGAGTGCAGTGGCACAATCACAGCTCACTGAAGTCTTGATCTCCATGGGTCAAGTGATCCTCCCACCTCAGCCTCCGGAGTAGCTGGGAGGTGAGTGCCCCCACACCCAGCTGATTTTTGTATTTTTTTTTTTGTAGAGACAGAGTTGTGTCATGTTGCCCAGGCTTGTCTCAAATTTCTGAGCTCAAGCAGTCTTCCTGTCTCAGCCTCCAAAGTGCTAGGAGTACAGGTATAAGTCACCATGCCTGGCTGTAGTACTACATCTTTATACATAATATGGAGTTCATTTGTAGACACAGATAATCAAAAGCAATTGTTTAATCTATGAGAACATATGGCAGCACATGTGAAATTCATGCAAGGTACATGGCGATTCTTCATTTTTTCACATTTCTGCTCTGTTGCCCAGGCTTGGGTACAGTGGCACTAACACAGCTCGCTGTAGTCTCTACCTCCCAGGATCAAGCAATCCTCCCACTTCAGCCTCCCAAGTGGCTGGGGCCACAGGTGCCTGCCACCATGCTTGGCTATATTTTGTATTTTTTGCAAAGATAGGGTTTTGCCATGTTGCCCAGGCTGGTCTGGAACTCCTGGGCTCAAGTGATTCTCTTACCTTGGCCTCCCAAAGTGCTGTGATTATAGGTGTGAGCTGTTGCACTGGGCCCAGTGTGATATATTTTTTAAACTCTCATACGTTTTCAAAAATGCCCTTAGGGGTGATACTACAATCATTTCAAAACTGTGATATTTATCTTGGCACATAGTTACTTGAAATACAGGCTACATTTTCTAATTTCCTTTGCACATAGGTGTCACCTTGTAACTGAGCACTGGCCGATTGTATGTTAGTAGAAATGTCCTTGTAGGGAACGGACATGCTCATCTTTCCCTTTTCTTCTTCCTGATGGTTGTAATGTGGTATGTAGGTTTGATGAATGGGGCTAAAGCATTCATATTGGACTTGATGGGTTTCAGAATATGCTACCCCAAAATATTTTAAGCTGAAGGAATTTGAGAAAACCACAGAAGCAGGGAGGTTTCTCTGACCTTCCCTCGTCCTTCCTCCCTGAAGCAGGTCATAAAACCTTCTCCAGAAGCAGGTCATAGACCCTCATGTGAGAGGAGCCACTCTATACCTGGAAGAAAGGAGCATCCTTATCTCTGAAGACAAAGGTCACAGAGAAGAATCTGAACAAACAGGCTTTGCTGTTTCCCATTGTTTATTACTATTAGCTCATACTTTTTATCCTATCATATACTTCTACACTCTTCATCAAATCTTGCCTAAAAATACATAGGTGTTTTTTCTTCTGCTTTTGTTTTGTTTTGTTTTTTGAAATGGAATTTCACTCTTCTTGCCCAGCTGGAGTAAAATAGTGTGATCTTGGCTCATCGAAACCTCTGCCTCCCAGGTTCAAGCAATTCTCTTGCCTCAGTATCCCGAGTAGCTGGCATTGCCGGTGCCTGCCACCTCGCCTGGATAATTTTTGTATTTTTAGTAGAGATGGGGTTTCACTATGTTGGCCAGGCTGGCCCTGAACTCCTGACCTCAGGTGATCCACCCACCTTGGCCTACCAAAGTGCTAGGATTACAGGTGTGAGCCACCGTGCCTGGCCTAAAATACACAGGTTTAATGGTTTCTTTGAGTCTTCATTTACTTATAAAGTTTCCTATGTCAAGTAAAACTTACATAAATACATTTGTATGCTCTTCTCTTGTTCATCTGTCTTTGTTATAAGGGCCTCAGTCATAAACCTAGGATGGGTAGAGGAAAAGATATTTTTCCACTTCTACAGACTAGAGGATGGAAGTCATGCACTGAGGACAGAGAAGAACGGACTTGGGTACCCAAAGATCGTGTATGCACTTTACCAGTCTTGAATACTTACATGCATGTGAAAGAAATAAACTTCAACCTTATTTTAACCTGATTATTTTAAATTTCTGTCACTCAAGCTGAACTTAATCCTAACTAAACCAGCTAGGTATTTTTGTCACCCCTATTTGACAGATGAGAGAACTGACAGATTAAGACGATTGCCCAGGGTAACACAGTTAATAAGTAGCAGAGTTGTAATTTGAAACTGGACAGTCTAATTTTAGAGCTTGTGCTCTTATCCACCACGATGTTCTGTCCCTGTGATTAGATAAAGAGAAGAGTGCCTACTGGAAAAAAAAAAAAAGCAATTGATGACATTTTAAATATTAGGTAATTGTTGGAAAAAAGTTCTCAGGAGGTGACGGAGCTGGTATTGAGAACAGGCATGTCTTTAAAAGTTCTAGAAAGAAACACAGGCCGGGTGCAGTGGCTTATGTCTATAATCCCAGCACTTTGGGAGGCCAAGGTTGTGATTGCTTGAGCCCAGGAATTTGAGACCAGCCTGGGTAACATGGCAAAACCCCATCTGTACACACACACGCACACACACACATAGCCAGGGGTGGTGGCTTGTGCCTATAGTCCCAGGTACTTGTGCCTATGGTCCCAGCTGAGGTGTGAGGATCATACCACTGCAGTCTAGCCTGAGTGACAAAGTAAGACTCTGTTGCAGAAAAAGAAAAAAGAAAAAAAAAGAGAGAAAGAAAGAAAAGAAGAAACAAATATATGCATACATTTGCTTAAACATATCATGGAGCTGTAATTCAGAATCTTGTTTTCAAAAGAGCATGCTTATTTTTTTTGCTTGCTTCTGCCGTATTTATGGAGTAAGTTATTTTAATGAAGTAAGTGTTTAAATCTTCAGTTTATAAAATTTAAATTGATATTGCTTATCTTCAACCCAATTTGCCCTAAAATCAAGGCTTATGTTTCTCCTTCTGCTCAAGAGATAGACTCAGTGGTCTGTGTTTCTGTTTATCAACTATGTATGGATTAATTTAATTTTCTCATATAAACATTTTTGATGATATAATATGTAGATGGCTCTTGCTTATAACAAGGGCATTTTCTTTTTTCTTTTTCCTTTTTTTTTTTGAGATGGAGTCTAGTTCTGTCAACCAGGCTAGAGTGCAATGGTGCAATCTCAGCTCACTGCAACCTCTGCCTTCTGGGTTCAAGCAATTCTCCTGCCTCAGCCTCTCGGGTAGCTGGGATTACAGGCACACACCACTGTGCCTGGCTAATTTTTGTATTTTTAGTATAGATGGAGTTTTAGCATCTTGGTCAGGCTGGTCTTGAACTCTTGACCTCATGATCCACCCGCCTCGGCCTCCCAAAGTGCTGGGATTACAAGTGTGAGCCACAGTGCCCGACCGACAAGAGCATTTTCTATAGGCAAAGAATCACAACTGAATTTATAATTTAGTGTCTGGAGAGCTCAAAGAAGTTGATCGCTGAATTTGGGGTTGTGTAACTTAAAATACAGGTGATGTGGCAAATGTAAAATTCCCTTTGGGAAGCACCAGACAGCTCAAAGAGAAAAAACAGCTGCAGAGGCATATTTGCAATTATTATTCCTTATGTGACTCTGTAAATAACAGTGATTTGTTTATTTAATTATGGTTAAAGATTCTCCTAAGCATCACAAAAGAGGATAATATGAGCGAACTCTCAAAACTTATTTGTTGCCAGGTGCAGTAGCTCACACCTGTAATCCCAGGACTTTGGGAGGCCGAGACGGGCAGATCATTTGTGGTCAGGAATTGGAGACCAGCCTGGGCAACATGGCAAAACCCTGACTCTACAAAAAATACAAAAAAATTAGCCGGGCATGGTGACAGGCGCCTTTAGTCCCAGCTACTTGGGGGCTGAGGTGGGAGGATTGTTTGAGCCATGACCCAGGAGGTCAATGCTGCAGTGAACTGAGATGGCGCCACTGCACTTACTTTGTCTTACCTGGTTGACAAAGTAAGACCCTGTCTCAAAAGAAAAAACAAACGAACAAAACCAAAAACTTATTTAGTAGTAGTTTAATTAAAATTAATACCAACAGGTTATGATTCAAATAACAAAAAAAGTTCTAATAATTTTGAAGTAGTTACTTCCTGAAGAGCGTTGCATTTGATGATGAATTTCTATATAACACAAGACTAACATTTACCTTGAATTCTTCTAAATATATTCCATAGGCACTTGTATTTCTTTAATTAATTTTTTTTTTTTTTGAGACAGAGTCATTCTCTGTTGCCCAGGCTGGAATGCAGTGGTGCAATCTCGACTCACTGCAACCTCTGTTTCCCAGGTTCAAGAAATTCTTTTGCCTCAGCCTCCCGAGTAGCTGGGACTACTGGTGCCTGCCACCACACCTGGCTATTTTTTGTATTTTTAGTGGAGACAGGGTTTCACCATATTGGCCAGGCTGGTCTTGAACTCCTGACCTTGTGATCCGCCTGCCTCGGCCTCCCCTGGGATTACAGGTGTGAGCCACTGTGCCTGGTCCATTTTTTTTTTTTTTTTTTTTTTTGAGACAGAGTCTTGCTCTGTCACCCAGGCTGGAGTGCAGTGGTGCAATCATGGCTCACTGCAACCTCCGCCTCCTGGGTTCAAGAGATCCTCCTGCCTCAACCTCCCAAGTAGCTGGGATTACAAGCATATGCCACCATTCATGGCTAATTTTTTAATTTTTAGTAGAGGTGGTTTCGCCATGTTAGCAAGGCTGATCTTGACTCCTGACCTTAAGAGATCTGCATGAGCCATCGTGCCGGGCCTAAAAAAACATTTTTTTTTGAGAAAGAGTTTTGCTCTTGTTGCCCAGGCGGAGTGCAATGGTTCGATCTCAGCTTACTGCAACCTCTGCCTCCCAGGTTCAAGCGACTCTCCTGCCTCAGTCTCCCAAGTAGCTGATATCACAGGCATGCGCCACCACATCCAGCTAATTTTGTATTTTTAGTAGAGATGGGTTTCTTTATGTTGGTCAGGCTGGTCTTGAACTCCCAACCTCAGGTAATCCACCTGCTTCGGCCTCCCAAAGTGCTGGGATTACAGGCTTGATTGAGCCACTGCACTGGGCCAAAATTTTTAAAAATAGAGGCAGGATCTCACTATATTGTCCAGACTGGTCTTGAACTCCTGGACTCAAGCAATCCTTCCACCTCTGCCTCCCAAAGTGCTAGGTTTAGAGGCATGAGCCACTATGCCCTGCCAATAAGCACTTACATTTTAACTGATACCAAAACTCAGTCCAGTTTTTCACTTACAAGCAGGGTTGCTGAAATTTCTGTCATTTGAAAACCACCCTCATTTTTGCCATATCTTTTTACTTCTGTGATTATATGAACTTAATATTTTTCTTTCTCTCTCTCTTTTTTTTTTTTTGAGATGAAGTCTCACTCTTGAACCCCAAGCTGGAGTGCAATGGCACAATCTTGGCTCACTGCAACCTCCCCGTCCCAAGTTCAAGCAATTCTCCTGCCTCAGCCTCCCTAGTAGCTGGGATTACAGGTGCCTGTCACCATGCCCAACTAATTTTTGTGTTTTTAGTAGAGACGGGGTTTTACTATTTGGCCAGGCTGGTCTCGAACACCTGACCTCAGGTGATCCGCCCCCCTCCGCCTCCCAAAGTGCTGGGATTACAGCCATGAGCCACCTCACCCAGCCACCCAGCCAATATTTTTTGTTAAAAATTACTCACTTTTAAAAATACTGAATAGTTTGGCTGCCTCCTTAAGCAAATCCTTGAAATCATGGATTTAAAGTACTAAATGTTTGCCTCTAGACATTAAAATGTATACTATTCATCTGTCTCTCCTATAACCATCTCATGACACTGGGGTGTACTGTGTAGGTTTCCCTTTCAGGAAAGACTTGCTGCCAGCTGCCAGGAGTGTGGTCAGCGGACAACCTCCAGCTATCAGCTGCTTCTTTCTCCACAGTCGCTGAAAACCACCTAATCTGAGATGACATTCTCACAGCAAGTATCTTGAATCTTGGAACCAAGAGAGGCAGGGGTATAAAGGCCAGGCCATTTTAGGCTGATGCTTGTCAACTCTGGCAGACTCCAGAGGTTCAACCCAGGAGTGGACAAGTCTGTCAGGCCTGCTTTGTACTTTACTTATTTTCTGCCCAACCCCTGCTTTTGCTCCTTTCCTTTCCAAGTTGTTTATTGCTAATTAACAACTTGTATCTCAATCTCCACCTAGATGAGCTCTGGAAGTTCATCTGTTTACAGAAAACTCAACCTGTGATTCCATGCTTGAGGAAATACTGTCATAAATAAGGGTAAATGTCAAAAGGGCTTTATAAAGACTTTAAAATAAAACATGCAATTTAAAAATTAAGACCATAAATATGATGTTACGTGATTGAAAGCAATTTGGGACTTTTATACAAGGTGTCCCAAGACTCAGTGCAATTTGAAGTCATCAAGTAAAAACTAAATGTATTAGCTATTTGGGAGTTATAACAATACAAGAGCTATTCTGATGATTGTTAAAAGTCAAACTAGGTCGAGTGTGGTGAATCACACCTGTAATTCCAGCATTTTGGGAGGCTAAGGTGGGAGGATCACTTGAGCCCAGGAGCAATATAGTGAGACCCAGGGTGGGAGGATCACTTGAGCCTGGGCGACATAGTGAGACCCTGTCTCAAAAAAAAAATTAGCCAGGCATGCACTTGTTGTCCCAGCTACTTGAGAGGCTGGGGTGGGAGGGCTGCCTGAGCCCAAGAGGTCGAGGGTACAGTGAGCTGAGATCGTGCCACTGTACTCTAGCCTGGGTGACAGAGAAAGACGATGTCTCAAAAAAAAAACAAAAACAAAAACAAACAAACAAACAAAAACAAATCAAACTAAAAATATTTACCTCAATGTGTTAAAAAATTTTTTTTGAATCCCAGGAAAAATGTCTTTTTTTATTTTTTGAGACAGGGTCTCACTCTGTCACCCAGGCTGGAGTGCAGTGTGGCATGATCATGTCTCACTGTGGCCTTAACCTCCTGAGTTTAAGTGATCCTCCCACCTCAGCCTCCTAAGTAGCTGGGACTAGAGGCATGAGCCATCAAGCCCAGCTAATTTTTTAATTTCTTTGTAGACAGGAGGTCTTACTATTTATGTTGCTCAAGCTGATCTCAAACTTCTGGGATCAAGCAATCCACCTGCCTTGGCTGGGATTACAGATGTGAGCCACTGTGCATGGCCAACAAATGCTATTTTTTCAAAGGGAACTAAATTACGCTCTTTTATAATTATGTTCACAAGCTAAGCCTGTGTATAACAAAATCAAAATATGTTGCAGAATTTGATTCCTTTTAAAAATCTCCTGTGTATAGAGAAATTGACAGGAAAAAAAACCCTGTTGGTTCATTCAGTAAAATACCTGAAACTACTATAATAGAAGCCTGTTTAAAATCCATAGGCATTACAGTTATTACTGCTAAAATTTCATGATTTAGGAAAATTTTGAGTGCCAGACTATTCTGAGTCTAAATGAGTCAGAATACATGTGAATCAGCAGAGGACAGTTTAAGGCCAGAACCAAGGAACTTCTTAAAGGATAAATGGTTCTGTAACATCTTATAATGTTGAGATTATGATAAAACTAGTCAACATTTGGGAGAATGCTTACTTAAATCTAAGTCTCTCATGTTACTTTTTTTTTTTTTGAGACAGAGTCTTGCTCTGTCACCCAGGCTGGAGTGCAGTGGTACGATCTCAGCTCGTTGCAACCTCTGATTCCCTGGTTCAAGTGATTCCCCTGCCTCAGCCTCCCGAGTAACTGGGACTACAAGTCTACATCCAGCTAATTTTTGTATTTTCAGTAGAGACGGGGTTTAACCATGTTGGTCAGGATGGTCTTGATCTCCTGACTTTGTGATCCGCCTGCCTCGGCCTCCCAAAGTGCTGGGATTACAGGCGTGAGCCACTGCGCTCGGCCTCATGTTACTTTTCATAGCTAAGCACGGAATAAAGACAGTTGTTTCCCAAAACTTGCCCCATGGTAAGAATCACTTGGATTGCTTGTTAAATCACTTCCCCTACCCTTTTCCTAGACTACAGATTCCAATTCAGGTTGGTTTGGGGCAGTGCCTGGGAATCCGTATTATCACAATTCCATGTTTTTTACAATCAGACAAGTGTGGGAAATATCTAATGAAGATGTATAATTATTTAAAACATTATACCTATTTCTAACAGTCATCCGTTACTTCTCTGAGGGTTGTGATATGTATTCACGGACACCTGAGTACATATTTATATGCAACTGGCTACAGCACTTCTGTAGAGATGATTGTCTCTACAGAAGAGACAACAGTTTATGCGCATTCTATGACTGTGTTCCAAGTACAGACTAGCCCCCAAATTCAGGTCAGCTATCCTACAAAACAAGCTATTGGTTGAAAAGAGAATTGAAAGTGCCTGAACCGAAAAAATTTAAATCTATTACCAGTGCCAGAAAAGTGTAAGTTTCAAAATCAAACAAAAGCAACATCATTTTCTTATCATGTAAAACCTAAAAGTATTTTTAAACCACCACTATATATTTCTTAATGAAAAACTACTTCAAATAGAAATCTCAAGTATAATAATTACTTGTTTTTGTAAACTTACTAGTAAAGTATGATGGATATACAGAAAAGTGCTTGAATCGTGTGCATGAATTTTTATAAAGTGAACATGTCTTTGTTATCAGGACCCACATCAAGAACCAGAACACTGGAGAGAGATCCAAGATGGCTGATTAGCAGCAGCTCAGGATTGTAGCTCCCAGTGAAAGCGCAGAGAGCGAGTGGACGCTGCACTTTCAGACGAATTTTTGTTGCCCACAGACCGGGAGATTCCCGGCTGAGGAGCCCCGCAATCGC
>CAUYQU010019507.1:0-30592 GCA_963574635.1 Cheracebus regulus
AGGTTTAAATAAAATATTGGTTGGCTGCTTATTTGTTATTTTCATCCCCTATTCCTTCCTGTCTCCATTGTTAAGCACAATTATTGGCATAAAAGAGGTTTTTAATCCCCATTTTAAACTGTATTCTAGCCTGGGCAATAAAACAAGAATCTCATTCTCTCTCCCTCTTTCTCTTCCTCTTTCTTTCTTTCATTCTTTTTTTCCTTTCTTTTGCAGTTTCTTTCTTTCTCCTTTTCTCTCTTTTTCTAAAATCTTTTCCTCTTTCTTTCTCTTTCATTCTTTTCTTTCTTTTGCTGTTTCTCCTTTTCTTTTTCTAAAATCTCTTCCTCTTTCTTTCTTTTTATTCTAAAAAAAAAAAAAAAAGCCTCTGATGTTTTCCAGCACATGCAAAGTCTGACAAACTAAAAGACTCTCAACTCCTACTTAACTCTGCCTACTGGTATAAACGGCAGCTCAGATTCCTGAATTAACAACTCACAATGACAATTTAATAGCTCGTTAACACACTAACACACACACACACACACACCTCTCCTGTCAAGCTAGACTGTCTACTCTAAAATAAGGGACAATAGATATAAGCACAGAAATGGTTCCAGTTATAAACAATTAAAAGATACGTATATGTATATTCAAAAATGTTCTCAGCTACTGAAATAGAAATCACCAAGTAAGAAACAGGATATCACAGAGAAAGCAAGTTTGAATTCGGGGTTCTAATAGGCTCTATGGAATACTTCACATGTTAATATGAACATGGATAAATGGATTAAAAACTCAACACCTATAAAGTTTTAAATTTTTATTTGACGAAGAAAAAACTGTCTAGAATTGTCTGACATTTAAAATCTACTTAAACAAAGCAGATTAGCAACCTCAAGCATCACAATTATTCAGCATAAAGAACCTTTGTTGAAACATCTTTCTCATTTATTTAGAAAAATCTAGAACAGAACCAAACAAAACTTTTGTATTTTTGTTAAAAAAAATCCCAATTCCTTAAAATCTGAACAATCTACTGAAACTGTATTTCAACAAGGGGCATGATTTACCTCAAGGCCATGTTCACCTGCAACCTGCTGATAAATCTGTTAAAAAACAAAGCAAAAAAAAAAAAAAAGATTTTTTAATACTTAGACCACTAGCCACAGTTCCTAATACTGGATAATTAAAACAAAAGATATCAAAATCTTTTTTCTTAGCTTTATCTGTATCACTTTATAACTCCTGAGAAAGTCATTCATATAAGCTGTGGCCTCCCCATCTTAACAAAGGGGAAAAAGAATATGTAAAACCAGCACAGTATCTTGGTGTAAACTAACATGGGTTTAATGTTCAGAATTAAGGCACCCTTACAAGACAGAATTGGAAAGTTGGTTTGAGACTTGCAATCTAAAATGACACTGGTTTCCAGTAAAATTAAACTGACTTTCATTTAGAAAAGTGTGTTTAATAACTGACTTCCTGCTGATTCAAATGACACACAATCACTTGTATACATCTAATAAGCTATTTTTGAAGCGTATACTTGGTCAAAAGTAAAAAACAGAGCAAATGCATGGGCAATGGGACCTTTTTAATACTTCTCATCCTCCAAAATCTGTTAAAAATCATCATCTTCCACAACTTACACACTGAGCTGTCCACAGCACAATTCACTGGGATGTGGCATTCTGTAAATAAGACTACATTGGTCTTGATGAAGGGAGGTTCAGCTACCAGACTGCACTATAACAAAAGTCCTCTCCTCAACTTACCAAAACAACGTCTCCAATTTCTAGTCACCTTCCTATCAATTAGTAGAGCAAGATTCTCACATGTTCACTATGTCTTTCTCTAGTTTTCTCATCTATAAATTTACTATTCTTATTTTCTACAGAAAGACAATGGAAAGCATATAATTGCTGTTGGTAGATAAGTAGATCTTGAATTTATTTTGCAAACAAGACCTGTTCTATCTACCTTTTCATTTAGGAGGCTAACAGCAGAGTCAGCTTGACTTCAAGGACTCTATTTTCTTAGTCTCCAGAAGAATATAACCAAGTCCAGCTTTTAAAACACTGTCCCTTAACATGTCAAGATACTCAAGTAAAGTTCATTTGTAACTTCAAGCTATAAGAGATTAACTCTGTACTTACGCTTATTTCACTGTAAACAATGGTTAATTAATCTAAATGCAAGAGAAGACTTTGTTATTTGGAAAGAAGACCTCAGCTGGCCAGCATCTTTTCTGTCATCAGGAAGTTCTCTGGAAGGAGTATGACTATCACCTGGGCACAACAACTGCCCCAGTTATTTTAGAGTTGCTACTGAACAGGTGCTGATTCTCGTCAAGTATACCATGTCTGACTACTTCACTGCTTGTTTTCTGCTATCACCAGTTCTAGAAAGAAAAAAAAAATTAAGCCCAACTCACTAACTGATTGCTTTTTCTTCATTTTCCCAGACTGTGACAGAATCATGGTTTTCAGTTATATTTTCACCTTACTCAAATCCTGGAGGAATTAAACTATTATTTATTTGAAATGTTACAAATTAGCTTGCAGCTGATCCAAACAACATGTAGTCACTCAGACATAGCCAATAAAAATGTTCTGGTAGTATGAACTCGGATTCCAATCTTGCTCTCTCTCCTACTTTCATTCCTAAGTCTAATTGTTAGGTCTCTTGCTTGAGAGGAATTTAAGAGATGCTCTTAAATTCAAACCGACTGGATTGGAGGAAGGAACATAATCCATTCACTGGGAAAGTACACAACCAACAAAACTGAGATTTCCCAACTGTGCACTATAATAATGCAGAAGCTTCCATCCATGCTACTGGGAAAGATAGGAGAAAAAAATAATAATAATGCAGAAGCACATTTTAGCAATAGCTTTACTGGGTATATACATTACTCTTGGTAAACCCATCTGTTATTCTGCCACCTGGAAAGATTCTTACCCTTCTACTTCCTTCCAAACATTCATTTAATTTAAAGGTGATAGGGACAAGGAGAGAGAAGGAAAAAAGAAGACTATCCATAAGTAAGAACAGTACTCTGGAGAAAGGTATAAGATACTCAACACTGTTTTTTTCTACCATTTACAATTTATAAACCAGTCAGAGTCCTAGGCACCAAGAATGGACCTCCCCTTCCTTGTCTACCTAATGCCTGTATAGCTCCAAAATTACCTCTTGAAAATACTGCCTTATTTCTCCCCCTCCCAGGAGAGGGTAAGAGCCACACTCACCTCTTTTAGATTGCTTAAGTGGCTATACTGCAATCATTGACTTGTGTTTGTTCCACTTGACTATAAGCAAATTGAAGGCAGGGTGTGTGCCTTCACAATCTCTGAATGATCTGAGCATGGAAATAAATACTTTGTGATTTCAGGGAGCTTATATACCTGCAAAGAGAAAAGAGAAGAAAAGAGACATCAAATTATCTTCCAAAGCAACGGAAAAGCCTCTTTATTAGAACACAAAGCAGCTTTCAAATTTGTGTGTGCTTGGGGAGTAGAAGGAAACATTAAAAATATAAACCTGGCCGGGCGCGGTGGCTCACGCCTGTAATCCCAGCACTTTGGGAGGCCGAGGCGGGCGGATCACCTGAGGTCAGGAGTTCAACACCAGCCGGACCAACAAGGGTAAACCCCATTTCTAAAAAAAAAAAAAAAAAAAAAAAAAAAAATATATATATATATAAACCTGCTGGGCACGGTGGCTCACGCCTGTAACCCCAACACTTTGGGAGGCCAAGATGGGCAGACCACCTGAGGTCAGGAGTTCGAGACCAGCCTAGCCAACATGATGAAACCCTGTTTCTACTAAAAATACAGAAATTAACCAGGCATGGTGGCAGGTGCCTGTAATCCCAGCTACTTGGGAGGTTGAGGAGAATCGCTTGAAACAGGGAGGCAGAGATTGCAGTGAGCTGAGATCGCACCATTGCACTCCAGCCTGGGCGACAAGAGTGAAACTCCACCTCAAAAAAAAAAAAAAAAAAAAAAAAGAACCTGAAATATCAACCTTCAACCTTTCTTCTGTCCCAATATATCTGAAAAATCTGATACACAGTTCTATTACTAACAGTGCTCCATGGTGATTTCTAATCTGGGAATAGTGGGAGAGGGCACAGAAGAATCTGGGAGTGGGAAAGATCTATGTGGTTTCAAATGCTCTTCCCATCATTGCAAGAGACCTTTGATACATTTAATATTTATCATAACCAGAATATACTTAAGAGAGCCCAAAGATCTTCAACATGTATGTTTTAAGTGTTCTAAATCATAAATTTGGTTCATATGCCCTGGAGGCCGGTGAGTGAAAGCTACCACCTTGACTACTGTGTAAGCTTAACTGTCAATTCTATATTTATAGCACAACACGAGTATTTGGCTTTCTGCTAGTTTCAGGATCTAAAACTTTATGGAATAAATTATATGCTATAAAAGTAATGTCAAATTAGGGACTTAAAAGGTCATTCCTTTTCAAATGTCAAGTATCTTTAAAAGTCACTTTCAAAAGTGACACAAAGCAACACAGTATTATAGCTCAGTACCTAACAACAGCCCATCTCCCCCAAACACCACTTTGGCCAAATGTATATATTATCTGTAGGGTGGAAATCAGATAAACAAACCCCTTGTTACCAAAATCTCATCCTTTTCTTATAAAGTGATGGATGGCTAAAATTTTCTAACAGTGGGATCCTATGCTCCATTATTTTAAATCGTATATAAAGAGATCATTCTATAGTTCATTATTGGACATGTTTCTCTGAACGTGTAGAGTACACATGTGGGGATGCACACACTCAACATGCAAAAGAAAGAAATACATGTTCCTAACCCTTCAAAGGACCTCAAGCCAACTTCCCAAAAATAACCATATACAACTATCTCCCAAAGATTTCTACATAAGGCATTTTAAACACCATTTACCTATTTATTATAAACTCAGTAGTGGGTATGTTTCTGTACAGTTAACCATTGAAAACTCATCTTAGTTCTGGAAGAGAGAGAAAAGGGAGATGGAATGTAGAGGCAGTAACATGCTGCTAGCTACTGGCAGGGGAAGTGAGCAACAGATAACTGGCCAAGAGGGAAGAGAAACTGCCTGTGGCTTGTCCATGGCCAAATCTACTAACTTGGTAGTCTTCTCATCTTGGCGCTCGATTCTCTAGCAGCTGGTCTGAACCACTGTCTGAAACTATTAAAAAAAAAAAAAAAAAAGCAACGGAATAAAAAGAATACAAAATGGCTGGGTGCCGTTTTATAGAAATGGGGTTGCCCTGTTGCCCAGGCTGGTCTCAAACCCCTAACCGCAAGCGATCCACCCACCTCATCCTCCCAAAGTGCTGAGATTGCAGATGTGAACCACCACATTTGGCTGAGAAAATTTTAAATCTCAAGTTACATATACTTATTTTTGTAGAGAAGTATCCTAGCTGATTAATAAAAAACTTCCAAGCATAGAAAAATATTACAGGCCAGGCGCAGTGGCTGACGCCTGTAATTCCAACACTTTAGCAGGCCAAGGTGGGAGGATTGCTTAAGCTCAGGAGTTTGAAACCAGTCTGAGCAACACAAAAAGATCCCATCACTACAAAACCTTTTATGGTTGTTGTTTTTAGCCAGGGTGGTAGCACACACCTGTGACCCCAGCTACTCAGGAGGCTGAGGTGGAGAAGCTCTTGAGCTCAGGAGGTAGAGGCTGCCAGTGAGCTGTGATCGTGCCACTGCACTCCAGCCTGGGTGACAGTGAGGTCGTCTCAAAAAAAACAAGAAAATAATTAAAAATAGACATCTGTTTGTGTTCTCTGTGCCTGGAAATATATAGCTACTGAAAATACAAGCTATTGTGCTTATTGTTGCATTTTTAAGGCGATACTTCTCACGTCACAATCACTTGTGACAGCAGTCATTCATCTACATAATGTAAAATTTCTTTGAAACATTTGCATAGAGCAGTTCTTAAAAGTGTGGTTTCTGTGGGGGCTTCTGAGAGCCCTTCTGGGGGTTAGTGAAGTCAAAACTATTTTCATATAAACCACATAAACAAAAGCTCTTTGGAGTCCTAAATAACCTGGGTCTTGAGACCAACAAGTTTGAAAATTGTTTATATAGGGGCTAGATGCAGTAGCTCATGCCTGTAACCCCAGCACTCTGGGAGGCTGAAGCTGAAGGATCACCTGAGGTCAGGAGTTCAAGACCATCCTGGCCAATATGGTGAGACCCTGTCTCTACTAAAAATATAAAAGCTAGGCCAGGTGTGGTGGCACACGCCTGTAATCCCAGCTACTCAGGAGGCTAAGGCCTCAGAATCACTTGAACCCAGGAGGCGGAGGTCGCAGTGAGCTGAGATTGCACCACTGCACTCCAGCCTGGGTGACAGAGCGAGATTCCAACTCAAAAAAAACAGAAACAAAAACAAAAATTAGCAGGGTGTGGTGGCACACACCTCTAATCCCAGCTACTCAGGAGGCCAAGGCAGAGAATCGCTTGAACCCAGGAGAGGGAGGCTATTTACGGCTTCCCCAAAATAAATATCTGGTTGAATGAGTTCCTCAGTATTTAAGACATCCCCTATATGATGTGACAGTTTTTCAGTATTTGCTAATGTATGGATTGTTTTCTGGGCCTCAGGCTCAGTTACTTTCTTCACAGGCTTGCCACTTTCCTACAACACATTTCCATTCCGAAACGGGAGAGATGATTGCAATAATGCACAAGAAACTTAAGCCACACAAGCACCAAGTGTAAGAGTACTTGAGAAGACAACTGGGGTTTGACTGCAGTGTACTCTACAGAATCTGTTTTCTAGGGCGAGCACATAGCTTGTTCAATGAACCCCAGGCTGCTCTGTGTAAATATATGTAACAGGCAATGAAAGTTCCTTCGTCACATATTGTTACTACACATCTGTTGCTAAAAGGTAAATGACAGATACGACACGGGCTGGGGGCGGTGGCTCACGCCTATAATCCCAGCACTTTGGGTGGATCACGAGGTCAGGAGTTCAAGACCAGCCTAGCCAAGAGGGCGAAACCCCGTCTCTACTAAAAATAAAAAAATCAGCCGGGTGTGGTGGCACGCACCTGTAATCCCAGCTGCTTGGGAAGCTGAGACAGAGAACTGCTTAAATCCGCGAGGCAGGGGTTGCAGCGAGCCGAAATCACGCCACTGCACTCCAGCCTAGGCGACAGAGCGAGACAATGTCTCAAAAAAAAAAAAAAAAAAAAAAAGCGACATGACAGACTCATCTCCGTCTATAAAATATTAAAGATGTAGATGATTGACACAGTTCTAAATCTTAACACACACTGACTTTGCCTTTCATTGATTTACACTGTATACAGACGTACATTACTACTCTCTTCACTCTTCAACTCCTTATCCACCTCGTAAAAAAAGACGAATTGTCTAGAAATGCAAAGAAACAGGATGGTGTAGAACAAAGAATTCCAGGCTGAAAATGAGGAAATCGCGCTTTCACTGCCGACGTTGTTATTGACAAGCTGTGTAACTTACGGCCTGTCTCCCCTCATCACGCTTCAGTTTAAGCTGAAAGGAGGGAGATTACCAAGATGGCTTTGCTCTGCTTCGGACACCAAATGACTGCCAGCAGATTCAGGAAGTTTAAGAATTACCAATTCCGTGTGCGTGTTCTCAAATTAATGCAACACGTGCTGTTGCCTCTAGGAGGCGTCACCGATTCAGAATGTCTGGGTTTGCGCAGGCCCTTAAGGGACACAAGATAGCACCGCCTATATGAAAACTGAAGTTTTCTTAAACTTCAGTCTGGTAAGTGCATATTTCTCCTTTCCGCATTTATACTTACCTCAGCTCCGCTGGCTACCAAGCTCGTTCTTCAAACGAGGTGGAGAAACACAAGCTCCATGAACTAGGAATGAGGCCCACGTCGCTGCTGGCGCGGAGCCCCCAAAAGATACACACCGCTACAGATAGAACAACCCCTCACCTCTACTCCCGTTCGCTGCCGCATCTTCTGAAACCTGATACGGCTGCCTGCCTACCAGGACGCTGCTGTCACCCGCTCCGCCGGGTGGCCAAAGACCGGCCTAGCTGCAGGAGACGGCCCCTCCAATGTCCCATCTTCGTAGTAAATCCACTCTTTTTCCGGCGGAAGAGCCCTTCCCGTTTCCTGGGCGTGAGAGGAAGTCCCGCCCCACGCAGCAGCGGGATGTAACCGGATGCGCCGGGGCTCTGCGCGCAGGCTCGAAACCCGGTTGAAGGTACCTAGGAGAAGAGTTGGCTTCCACTCAGGGACGCCCAACACGGGATCCTTGTTGCTAGGTCCGCCGGTGGTAGGGAGTGGAGAGAGAGCAGGGATTCGCTCGGCGGGGTCTGGGAGAACGGCTTGCAGACTCACATCTCTGCCCGCGGATGTCCTCCGGGAAACTGAGGCTTCCTTCCTCAGCTGTCCTTGTTGTATTTGGTTTCTTACTGTTTGTGTAGCCCCGTAGCTTACAGTTATGATGGTCACCACTTTATTGAGCATTCACTGTACAAGCATCTCGCAGCAGGCGCTCATAAGCGTCTGGCAATTCTTGGCCACTGCTGGAAGCCCAGCCATTCTTTTACCATGTAAGGGATTTGAGACCCTACCTAATCCTGTACTCTAATATCCACATGGTATTCTTGGGGCTACGAAGATAAAGTAGAAATTGAAACTGCCGTTATATTAGTTTTCTGAAGCTGCCATAACCAAGTACCACACACTGAATAGTTTAAAACAACAGATATATTTTCTCACTTTCTGGAGTCGGGGAGTCAGAAATTAAGATGTCAGTGGGGCCTTGCTTCTTCTGAGACTCTGGATAGAATCCTTCCTGCCTCTTCCTTGCTTGTGCAATCGTTGATGTTCTTTGGCTTTAGCTGTATTACTCCATTCTCTTCCCCTGTTATCAAATGGTATACTCCCTGTGTGTCTCTGTCTCTGTGTCTTTTATAAGGACACCAGGCTTGTTAAGTAAAAGGCTCACCTTACTCCAGTATGACCTGATCATGACTAATTACATCTGCAATGACCCTCTTTCCAAATAAGGTCATATTTTGAGGTTCCAAGAAGGACTTGAATTTCGGGGGCGACACTGCACTGACCAACCCAGTACAGTTGTCAAAGTTCTTACTTAAGAAGTAGACAAACGAAGAGTTGACAATTAAGTGTAGTACAAGTGGATTCAAACTTAGTTCAGTTGTATCTGAGTTTTCATAGACATTCGGAGTACCCCTTTAAAAGATGGGTAGGGGCGGGGCACAGTGGCTCACGCCTGTAACCCCAGCACTTTGGGAGGCAGAGGTGGAGCAGATTGCCTGATCTCAGGAATTCAAGACCCACCTAACCAACATGGTGAAACCCTGTCTCTACTAAAACTACGAAAATTAGCCAGATATGGTGGTGAGCACGTGTTATCTCAGCACTTTGGGAGGCCGAGGCAGGTGAAACACCTGAAGTCAGGAGTTCAAGACCAGACTGGCCAACATGGTGAAACTTCATCTCTACTAAAAATACAAAAATTAGCCGGGCGTGGTGGTGGGTGCCTGTAATTCCAGCTACTTGGGAGGCTGAGGCAGGAGAATCACTTGAACCCGGGAGGCAGAGGTTACACTGAGCCAAGATCACATCACTGCACTCCAGCCTGGGCATCAGAGTGAGACTCTGTCTAAAAAAAAAAAAAAAAAGAGTTCACTGGTTAAATTATCGTCTATTCATAGAGTAGAATACTAGGCATTCATTTAAAATGATGCGAGCATGTATTTTGAGCATCCGCAACTAGGTAAGGGAAGTGTATTTTTAAAAGCAATGAGTTATAAAAATACAAATTAGATATATACGCATGACTAAGGGGTAGGGGTGTCCAGTTGTAACAATGGCAAGTTGTAAGAGATAAAATCCTAAGTTGTTTTTATTTCTATAGACATCTTTGTGTCTTCTCGACTCTTTCATAATTAGCATGTTTTTAATAATTAGAATATATGTAAATCTATTTTTGAAGTAATATAATGACTAGCCTTGTACATAAAATTTTGCATACATCTTGACTTCCTTAGAATTAGTACCCAGGTTTAACTTATTTATTCAAGAGAATAAATTTTTTGAAGCTTTACATGCATATTTTCAAATTTCCTCTTTAGAAGAAACACACATATATATTCACCAGCAGCGTTTGACAGTGCCAATTCCCTAGGCCCTCACTGGAACTTTTTAAATAGCCAGTGTGATCAGTTATCATTTGTGGTTGCTTCTGACAAGGCATGTCTCATGTGATCAGCACTCAAGAAATTACTCTTTTCAAACTGGCTGTCTATACTCCTCAAAGTTTTGTTTTTAGTTCTTTCTATTATAAACATTTATTGTCTGTCTGGTTTATCTTCTTATAAGCAGTTATCGAAAGAATCAGTTTAATTAATATTTGGAGCACTTCTGTACCCAGTCCATAAAAGTGTGACAATTCCTGAACTCAGTTAATCAGGTTTCAAAATGATTTTTCCTCTGGTTGAGGCAATATAGGGAGGGAATTAGGATTTGGGGATTTACAGTCAGACTGCCTGGGCTCAAATCCTAGCTCTGTGACAACTTACTGATTTGCCATCAGCAAACCAGGAAGAGAACCCTCACCAGGAACCACGTCTGCCAGCACCTTGATCTTGAACTTCTCAGCGTCCAGAACTATAAGAAATAAATGTCTGTCATTTAAGCCCCCCAGTATAGTTAGTGAACTAGGCCCGGTTCCCTCAGCTATATAATGAGGACTAAGCCAACCTATGCGTGTAAGAACATGACACAGTGCTGGGACATAACCCTCAAAGGGATACTGCTGAATAGGTACAATGCTATGTAATGAATTGTGACCCCTCAAATTCATACGTTGAGGCCCTAACCCCCAATATGATGATATTTGAAGATGAAACCTTTGGGAGGTCATTACATTTACATGAGATCATAAAGGTGGGGTTTTCATAATAGTTCTAGTGCCCTTAAGAGAAACCAGAGAGCTTGCTTCTCTCTCTCTCCCTGTCATGCAAGCACACAGCAAGACATCAGCAAACCAGGAAGAGGACCCTCACCAGGAACCACGTCCGCCAGCACTTTGATCATGAACTTCTCAGTGTCCAGAACTGTGAGAAATAAATGTCTGTCATTTAAACCACCCAGTATATGGTATTTTGTTATAGCAGTCTAAACGAACACATACAATTTTGTTATTAGCATTCTTCATGGGCCCTGAGAGTCTTATGTGAGAAATAAAAGGGAGGTAATGATAATAGACCGTGAGAGATGGGTTAGGAATGCAGGTGAAAGTAATAAATACGGAGTGATTGACATTGATGCTTTTTCTTTATCTATCAGTGTTTACCCTCTCGAGTGTTTCTCTGGCAACTGTTCTCCCTAGCAACAAAAACCTGGTCTGCCTGAATTTGGTGCTAATTTTGCAGAAGATCATGGAGTGAGGTTTCTGTATGAGGCTGAGTCATCCTGACTGTAAAAGAGGACCTGGACTATGTATTCTGCTGCTTTCCTTCTAAATGGTATTTACTGTGTAGGGATTCACTTAATGGATGAGAAAGCTGGAATCTGTATATGTATTTAGTAAAAGTCGAATTCTAAATGATTCATTTTTTCTATCGGAATTCTGAGGAAATTTTTTATCTTCATTATAATCATTATAAGTTTTTCTTATCTTTCCAAGAAGACCTGTTTTGTAGAGTTTTCCTTTTGTGGAAAAATGCTCCTTTGTTACTAAATCAGAATTAAAGTGTTATAAAGGAATTAAAATTTTTATACCCACACACCATTAAGTTAATACCAACTACTTTAAGATTCATCTGTTCATTTGATATGGGAACAATTTTATTCACTTGTTTATTCATTCAACATTATTTTTAAAACTTATTTTAATATTGCTACTCATTTGCAATATTCATATAATATTCCATAGATCCCTGCTATCTCTGACAGGCACATCATAAGCACACATGTCATATCTCTGACATGACGTGTGGTCAGTGAATGCCAGGCTGACCTCTCAAACCAGTGCCCAACAGAGGAGGTAGTTTTTCTGCCAAAAGATGAGGTCCAGCCTTCAGCATTTTTAGGTTAAGAAGCTCAAGATTTGTAGTATTCAGAGACTTTATTTTGATACATTGATTTGAATTAACCAATTTAACAGGGAGGCATGAAACTTCTAGAATATAAATGAATTAACTCATCAATAAATATAACTAGAAGGGAGAGGGGATTTGGAATATATGAACATCTTTTTTTTAATTTAATTTTTAGTTGACAAATATTAGAATTTGAACATCTTAAAGGATTCATTTTCCTCTGGAAGGAAAATGTACCTGGAACTTTAGGTAACTGTATGACCATTCACTTATAACACAGGGAAGGAGTTAAATCATTTTTAGCACAATCATCAGTAACTTTTAACATACAAATTAACCTGTTAAGACTATTGATCAGAGTCCATTCTGAAGGCACCCTATCCCTCTGCTGTCTAAGATGTGCCCCGGGATTCTTTTGTATTGAGACAGGGTCTCACTCTGTCAGCCAGGGTGGAGTGCAGTGACATGATCATAGTTCACTGGAGCCTCAACCTCTCTGGTTCAAGTGACCCTCCCACCTCAGTCTCCTGAGCAGCTAGGACCACAGGTATGCACCAACACACCAGGCTAATTTTATTTTTTTATTTTTTTGTGGAGATGTGGGGGGATCTCACTATGTTGCCCAGACTGGTCTCAAACTCCTGGGCTCAAGCAATCCTACCTCAGCCTCTCAAAGTACTAGGATTTCAGGCATGAGCCACCACACCTGGCCTGTATTGTTTTGTTTTGTTCAGACAAGAGTCTCGCTCTGTCGCCCAGGCTGGAGTGCAGTGGCATGATCTCACCTCACTGCAACCTCTGCCTCACAGGTTCAAGTGATTCTCCTGCCTCAGCCTCCTGAGTAGCTGGAAATACAGGTGTGCACCACCACGCTTGGCTAATTTTTTGTATTTTTAGTAGAGGCAAGATTTCACCATGTTGGCCAGGCTGGTCTTGAACTCCTGGCCTCAAGTGAGCTACCTGCCTTGGTCTCCCAAAGTGCTGGGATTAGAGGCGCGAGCTACCACATCCGGCCTGCACTGGGATTCTTAACTGGATCCTGGAATAGTTGTTATTCCCACAGTAGCAATGGGGTGGGAATTTACTAGCAGATAGACTAACGAAAACTATCACCTGGAATGTGTGCAAATTTAGCAAATGTAAAATCTTCCTTCCTAAGAATGCCTTTAAGAGGCTCCAGACTAAGAGCAGAAGCAGAGTGGAAATAGGACTGATATCAAAGGGGTAATTGAAAGACAGTCTATACCACTTTGTGCCAGTTGATGCTGTGACTCTTCCTATTCCAGTCTTACATATAAAGTGGCTAGCTGCAGCAGTCACTAAAGGAAAACTAAACTAAAAACCAAAATAGAAGGAGTCACTCTTCCCTAAAGAAAATGATGTGCCTTGGGAACAAGCCAGTTTCCAGTGTAGGTAAGCTCTTCTCATTTTGGCATTTGGAAGGGCCCTCCTTTCTGCCTTCTGCCTATGTACCCTAAAAAGAAGCCTTCCAGTGGACACATCCACCCAGAGATGGGTGAAACCCCATCTCTGCTAAAAATACAAAAAATAGCTGGATGTGGTGGCAGGCACCTCTAATCCCAGCTACTTGTGCGACTGAGGCAGGGAGAATTGCTTGAACCCAGGAGGTGGAGGTTGCAGTCCACCAAGATTGCACCACTGCACTCCAGCCTGGGTGACAGAGCAAGACTCCACCTCAAAAAAAAAAAAAAAAAAAAAAAAGATTTGGTTGACCTTGACCTGGAGGCAGTTGTCTTTTAGTGGCACAGGTTTAGTGATAAAGGATTATATTTCTCACTGTATGAGTCCTCGGTCCATTCTTATTTCTTAGTTCTGCAGTGAATGATGTTTACAAAAATATAACCTCGTAAATGATATATACTGGTTTTGAAAATTTTAGAATCCACCTGTATATAAAGTATAAAAAACAATTAAAATTACTAAACCGAGTATGAAGTTTTGTTTATGGATTGATTGATTGATTGATTGAGACAGGGTCCTGCTTTGTCACCCAGGCTCAAGTGCAGTGGCTCGATCTCAGCTCACTGAAGCCTCAACCTCCTGGGTTCAAGCGCTCTTCCTACCTCAGCCACTCAAGTAACTGGGACTACAGGCATGCACCACGCCTGGCTAATTTTTTTTATTGTTTGTAGAGACGAAGTCTTTCTATGTTGCCCATGCTTGTCTCAAACTCTTAGGCTCAAGTGATCCTCCCACCTCTGCCTCCCAAAGTGTTGAGATTATGGGCATGAGCCACCATGCTCAGTCATAAAGTTTAAAATAATGCAACCAATTGGGAGGATAAAAGAGGGACAGAAAAGTTGGGAGATAATTTCCTCATCTTATATAGAAGTCAATAGACTGATCTACAGTAGACAGATCAATAACTAAAGGACCAATAGGAAAAATAAAAACAATGTAATGTATTTGGGGGGAAAGATGAGAGTAGGTACTGTAAGTGACCTAATTCTTCTTTTTATATGAAATGAAATGTTTGATTACTATAAAAATCAAACAAGTTTTTGTGGAACTTGATAGATTCTAACATGCAAATAAAAGTGCAAAGGGCCACGAGTAGCCAAGACACTCTTGAAGAGTAAGGTGGGAGGATTTATTCTACCAACTATCTAGTCTTATTGAAACAGCCTCATTGTCTGGAGTAACATCAAGGTTCGTTGTCCCACAGCCACGGAGAACAAGAACAAGGACACACAGTGAGGTTAAGAGTGGAATTTTAATAGGCGAAAGAAAGAGAAGAGCTCTCTGCGGCAGAGAGGAGTCCTGGAAAAATAGGTCGCTGGATCTGCGGTGAAATGCAGGGGGTTTTATAGATGAGTTGGTAAATAGGCGGTGTCTGGTTTACATACGGTGCAAAAAACTGGTTATACCAGGTGTGCCATTTGCATAGGGCATGAATTTCTGGTAGCCACCACCCTAATTTTTTTTTTTTTTTTTTTTTAGATGGAGGTCTCCTTCTGCTGGAGTGCAATGGCGCGATCTCGGCTCACTGCAACTTCTGCCTCCCGGGTTAAAGCGATTCTTTTGCCTCAGCCTCCTGAGTAGCTGGGATTACAGGTACACACCACCATGCCTGGTTAATTTTTGTATTTTTAGTAGAGACAGGGTTTCACCATGTTGATCAGGCTGGTCTCGAACTCCTGACCTCGCAATCTGCCCACCTCAGCCTCTCAAAGTGCTGGGATTACAGGCGTGAGCCACTGCACCCGTCCCACCCTAATCTTTTATTATGCTGGCAGGTTCTCTGCCTGAGCTGCGCCATGTTGCCCATTTCTCTATTACTGTACACATGGTAACAAAAAAAGGGAAGATGAAGCCTCCGTGTTGGATATGCCTGGTCCCCAGGTAGCCCTTTTCTATTGGCACAGCTGCCGGCATTCCCCCATACAAGTTTCTAGCTTCCTTATTTATGTTTGCAGCTTGATTTTTCAGGCTGCTCTTTGTTAGGAAAAGTATGATTCTTGGACTGCTTTTTGTTAGAAGGGAAGCTCTACTGAGGACTTTGTTGACCTCACTATCTGCCTAATAATTTCTTTCTACCTCTTATATCATTATGACAAAGCTATAGTAATTAAGATACTCTGGTATTGGTTCAAAATTAAACAAAATGTTTGAGTAGAACAAATTAGAGGTTCTAGAAACAGACTCACATTTGATATGACAGAGGGGGCACTGGAGATTCGGGGGAGAGGAACAGTCATTTAATGACTAGATCTGGGACTACTGATTATCAAATTGAAGTGAAAAATAAAACTGGGTCCTTATTTCACACCACATCACCTAGAGAAGTTCCTATTTTTTTTTTTTTGGAGTCTTGCTCTGTCACCCAGGCTGGAATGTAGTGGCACGATCTCGGCTCACTGCAACCTCCATATCCTGGGTTCAAGCAAATCTCCTGCCTCAGCCTCCCAAGTAGCTGCAATTACAGGTGTGCACCACACACCTGGATAATTTTTTGTACTTTTAATAGAGACGGGGTTTCACCATGTTGGCTAGGCGGGTCTGGAACTCCTGACCTCAAGTGATCTGCCCGCCTCGGCCTCCCAAAGGGCTACTGGGGTTACAGGCATGAGCCATTGTGCCCAGCGAAGTTCTTTTTTTTTTTTTTTGAGATAGAGTTTCACTCTTGTTGCACAGACTGGAGTGCAATGGTGCGATCTCGGCTTACCACAACCTCCACCGTCCAGTTCAAGCGATTCTCTTGCCTCAGCCTCCCTAGTAGCTGGGATTACAGGCATGCACCACCATGCCCAGCTAATTTTGTATTTTTAGTAGAGATGGGGTTTCTTCACGCTGGTCAGTCTCATCTTGAACTCCCAACCTCAGGTGATCTGCTTGCCTCGGCCTTCCAAAGTACTGGGATTACAGGCCCGAGCCACCGCGCCCGGCCCAGAAGTTCTTAAATAAGATACAAAATACCAATTAGTAGAGAAAAGATTCGTAAATTTGTCTATATTAAAATTAAGAACATTAGATTACCAAATGGCACCATAAAGAAAATTAAAATGAGCCACATACTAGGAGATATTTGCAACACATATACCAACAAAGTATTAGTAATCAAAATGCTTTAGATCTTGTCCAAGCCGATATGAAAAAGCAAACACTGTATTTCATCAAATCTATGATATCAGTTGTAAATGCACCATTATTGTAGGTACTGCCAAGAAGGAAACATTCAATTAAATAGTTATATTACGTTCTTATCCCTTCCTTAAGAGAACTGATATGGTTTGGATCTGTGTCCCCACTCAAATCTCATGTCAAATTGTAATCCCCAATGTTGGAGGTGGGATCTGCTGGGAGGTGATTGCGTCATGGGTGTAGAGCCTTCATGAACGATTTAGTGTCATTGCCTTGGTACTGTCCTCATGATAGTGAGTTCCTGTGAAATCTGGCCATTTCAAAATGTGGGCCGGGCACAGTGGCTCATGCCTATAATCCCAGCACTCTGCGAGGCAGAAGTGTGCAGATTACTTGAGGTCAGGAGTTTGAAACCTGCCTGGCCAACACGGTGAAGCCCTATCTCTACAAAAATACAAAAATTAGCCGGGCATGGCGGTGCGCACCTATAATCGCAGCTATTCAGGAGGCTGAGGCAGGAGAATTGCCCAAACACGGGAGGCAGAGGTGGCAGTGAGCTGAGATTGGGCCACTGCACTCCAGCCTGGGTGACACAGCAAGAGTCTGTCTCAAAAAAAAAAGAAAGAAGTGTGTAACACCCTCTCGTTCTCTGGCCATGTGAAGTGCTTCACTCCCTTCATCTTCCATCATGCCTGGAAGCTTCCTGAGGCCTCCCAGAAGCAGAAGTCACTATGCTTCCTATATAGCCTGCAGAACTGTGAGTCATTTAAACCTCCTTTGTTTATAAATTACTCAGTCTCAGATATTTCTTTATAGCAATGTGAGAATGGACTAATAGACGAACTTATAGGGAAAATAATTCCTCTGCCCAATGCTAAGCTGTTTTGTTGTTATTGTTTTGAGATGGAGTCTTGCTCCGTCACCCACACTGGAGTGTAGTAGAGTGATCTCAGCTCACTGCAACGTCTGCCTCCCGGGTTCAAGCAACTCTCCTGCCTCAGCCTCCTGAGTAGCTGGGATTACAGGCATCTGCCACCACATCTGGCTACTTTTTGTAATTTTAATAGAGATGAGGTTTCACCATGTTGCCCAGGCTGGTCTCAAACTCCTGACTTCATGATCCACCCGCTTTGACCTCCTAAAGTACTGGGATTACAGGCGTGAGCCACCATGCCTGGCCAGCTGTTTTTGAACATAGGGTTTTTATCATTTGGCAAGAGAGTAGCAGGTGCAGCATATAGGCCACATCCTTGCTCCCATGATAACAAGCCACTTCAGCTCCTGATTGACTGCTGGCCGGGTCTCCACTTCAGCCAATCCTTCACGAGGTGTAGCCAGTTAGAGGCCTCTACTAGGTACCAAGGGGTGTTACTGGGTTCCTTTAGCTTAATAAAAACCCTAATTGAGGAGGCTCTTGAGCCAGTTGCTGGAGCCCACTCCCACTCTGTGAATTGTTTTCAATAAACCTGTGCTTTCGCTGTTTTCTTACTCCATTCTTTTGTTACTTTGTGCGTTCAATTATTTGTTCAACACAGCAAGAACCTCAGCAACTCTATCCAGTAACAATACCTTTTCTACTCAAATCCCCAAACATTCTAAATTTGAGTGTTCAGATGCTCTCATACTTGTGTGAGAAGATCCAGGATAGTGATCAGTTCTCTATTTTTTCCTGTTCGAACCTCAAACCCACAAGTTAAAACACGTGGGAATTTCATAGACGGTCCCTAAAGGTTTTCCCAAGTTTAATACAGATGAACCAATCTATCTGGACATATATACATTCATGATTACATACAGAGGAAAATGCATTCTCTTTTGAAGAGGCCAGATGACGGTAATAATCTGTGACAAGGTACAACTTTAGAGGAAAATTTGTTCTTAATTTTTAGCCCCTGATGCTTGGTTGTTCCGGAAGGGAGGCATCTGTAGCATTCCGCTGGAGGCAGGAATCAACTGTGGGATGGGGTGGGAACCAAGTCAACACAGTCAGGAGCAGAGGGATAGACAGGTAGGTCCTCTATGCTTCTCCTAGGCTCTAGGAAGCGTCAGTAAGTGAAAAACCACAGTTTTGTGTGGATGCCATAAGGGAAGTCCTGTGTTACTACTGGGGAAGATTGGTATGATAATAGCAAGAAAGATAGTGGTGATGACCTTCCTGATTTGAAGACCTGTACATGTATTCTCTCAGAATGGTCCTAAAGAGAGGTAAGAAATGAGGCTTTATGAGAACCGGCCAGGACTGAAACTTCACGAAGTTGTATGTCCTGCTCTCTCCACAGCCCCATCAGCCAAGCAGACTGAAGTTCCTCTACGTTGTTATCCATAGGGTTCAACTGCAGAACAGCTGAGTTGTGTGCCCTTTGAATCTTAAAATTAAGACCCTTTAAAGTCATTCTAAAGTGGTTGTCTGTATTCTTCTTTTGAGAGGATCAAATACGTCAATATAGCACTGTGAAAGAGTCTAAAGTGCGGTTGTTTACCAGTGAAGGTGAATCAAGAACTAGAGTGGAAGAAACCTTAATCCTTAACCTACTTAAGTTAGGAAGGAGATCTGAAAGGATGGCTAGGAACAACCCAACTCAAAGGATTCTCAACTGTCAATCGCTTTTATGTCTCCTTCTTTTGTAAATCACCTCAATCACTCTTTTATGTCCTCTTCTTTTTGTTCTTCCTGCCACTGCCTTAATGGACACATTCGTCATTTAATTATGCACTTGCCCTCATCCAGCCACCCTAAAAAACCTGCTTTCTCTGTTTCCAGTATCTTTTATACTGTCTCCTCATTATTCTTTAAAACATATCTAATTACACAATTTCTGTGGCTTAGATACCTTCATTGGGTCCTTAGGAAACTGCAGGATGGATTAAATTATCTTCACAGTATATAAAGTCCCTTCCACTCAGATTTCAACCTTATTAAATGTTCTGTAAGAATTAAATATTAACATAATCGATAGAGACAAAGCCACATACAAGAAACAATACCTGATTATTAGCTAATTAAGTCTATGAATAGCATGGATGGAGGCCAATAACGCAAGCTCTCGGGTAATATTTGCATCTTGGCTTTACTACCTAGCAGAGCTGGGGGCCTTGGGCAGTTGCTTAGCCTTTCTTAATAGGGTCTCCATCTGTAAAATGGGGATACCTGTAGCAGGTGATTTTCCACACTACACTCAAACTCATAGAGTAATAATAAAAATCTGTTTGCCAATGGTTCATCCCCACACAGCTGAATCAACAAAGTTTGCCAATGGTTCATCCCCACACAGCTGAATCAACAAAGCTATGTCTCGACATATTGGCTTCTGAGGCAAATAAAAAAATGTGTGCCCCATACACATGTTGTAATATATTCTTAAACGGTTAATTTTTTTCATAACGCTAAAGTGGTTGAAAAATATTTAAAAACTGAAAAATGTGTTAAAATTCACAATGATATTGAACTATTTTGATACCAAAATAGAATAATTACAATTTTAGGTAAAAATTATTTAAGGGTCTCCCTGGCTGCTGCCAGCCCACCCTTGACATTCTCCCATCACTCCCCCGACAGATTGCAATGGAAGCAGAAATCACCTTGCTCGTTGTTGGCAACAGCTTTGCCATGAGCAAATCTGCCTTTGCTGGGGACAACTCCCTCGAGTCGTGTTCCTCTCCATTGTCAGGCACCCCTGACACCAGGGTGTAATGGTGGGCACAGGCTAGGACTCCTATGTGGGTGATGAAGCTTACAGCAAATGGCATCCTGACCCTGAAGCACCCCATGGAGCAGGCATCATCATCAACTGGGACCACATGGGGAAGATCTGGCACCATACCTTCCGCGATGGGCTGCATATGGCCCTCGAGGAGCACCTGGCACTGCTGATTGAGGCCCCCGAGCCCCAGGGCCTACAGAGAGAAGATGACTTAGATCATGTTTGGGGCCTTCAACACCCCAGGTAGGTACAGGGTGCAGGTCACCCTGTCCCTGCATGCCTCTGTCGGCGCCACTGGCACCATGGTGGACTCAGGTGATGGGCTCACCCACACTTGCCCATCTCCAGGGATACGACCTCCCTCCCCCAGCCATCCTGTGTTTGGCCCTGGCTGGCCGGGACCTGACCGACTACCTGATGAAGATCCTCATGGGGCCTGCTACAGCTTCACCACCACAGTGGAATAGGGGATTGTGCACAACATCCAGGAGAAGCTGTGCTATGTTGCCCTGGACTTGTAGCAGGATACGGCCACTGCTGTGTCCTCCTCCTCCCTGGAGAAGAGCTACGAGCTGTCCCACAGCCAGGTGGTCACCATCAGCAATGAATGGTTCTGGTGTCCAGAGGCAGTGTCCCAGCCCTCCTTCCTGGGCATGGAGTCTTGTCACATCCAGGAGACCACCTTGAACTCCATCATGAAGTGTGATGTGGACATCTGCAAGGACCTGTACAGCAACGTGGTGCTGTCTAGCAGCACTTCCATGCACGCAGGCATCACACACAGGATGCAGAAGGAGATCGCTGCCCTGGCACCCAGGACCATGCAGATCAGGCTCATGGCTCTCTCTCTGAGCACAAGTATTCCATATGGATCAGCGGCTCCATCCTGGTCTCACTGTCCACCTTCCAGGCAACGTGGATCAGCAAGTAGGAGTGCCACCAGTCAGGCCTTTCCACTGTTCATCGCAAATGCTTCTAAATGGACTGTGTGCAGATTACATAGCATTTGCTGCCTAATGCTACATAATTCAGAAGTATAAATTTGTCCCTGGAAAATGTATACATCTCATGCTAGCCTTAGGAAACTGGAATAAGCCTTTGAAAAGAAATTTGTCCTTGAAGCTTGTATCTGATATCAGCACTGATTGTAGGACTTGTTGCTGATTTTGACTTTGTATTCAAGTTCTATGTTCCCTTGGTATTTGTTTAATACCTTGTACATATCTTTGATTTAAACCTTTAGTACATGTGGCTCAGTCACTTTGTGGCAGAGATGAGAACATGCTTGTGGAAGAGAAGTCCGTGGTTTGGTTAGTCTGCTGACCTGTAGTCTCTTCATCTGTGCAGGGTACTAATGTGTCAGAGCTCAGTGTACCAGGATTTATCTAGAAGCTGGCAGGAGCTCCTCCACCAGTTGTCATTCTGTCTTGCTGGTCTGTCAGGGTTGGAGAAGTCCAAGCCTTAGGACCCAATTTCCTTTCTTTCCTGATATTTTCCTGCCAGGACACCTTAGGTTGTTACTTGCCTTGAGCTGGAAGAAGTTTGCATTTACACTGTAAATGTATTCATTGTTTTAATTGATGTAAGGTTTTTGTGCACAATTCTCAATTCTTTAAGAGATGACCACAAATTTTGATTTTATTTTTCCTGTGGCCAATCTATTTTTAACAGGAATCCCAAGATCATTCAGCAGGGAAAAGACCATTTCTATAAATGACGCTGGGACAACCTGATACCTACATGCAAAAGAACGAAGTTGTATCCCTACCTCACACCACATAAAAAATTGACTCAAAATAGATCAAAGGCCTAAAGCTAAGAACTAAAACTAGAAACTCTTAGAAGAAAACATAGGTATACATCTTTGTAACTTTAAGGTAGGCAAGTTTCTCAAATACGACATCAAAAGCAAAGCGTCGGCCAGGCTCACGCCTCTAATCCCAACACTTTGGGAGGCAAAGGTGGGCAAATCATGAGGTCAGGAGATCGAGACCATCCTGGCCAACATGGTGAAACTCTGTCTTACTAAAAATACAAAAATTAGCTTGGCATGGTGGGGCGTGCCTGTAATCCCAGATGCTCTGGAGGCTGAGGCAGGAGAATCGCTTGAACCAGGGAGCTGGAGGTTGCAGTAAGCCGAGATCACGCCACTGCACTCCAATCTGGCAACAGATTGAGACTCCATTTCACCAAAAAAAAAAAAAAAAAAAAAGGCAAAGCATTAAAAAAAAGATGAATTGGATTATTTCAAAATGAAAAACTTTTGTGTGTTAATGGACACTGTCAAAGAGACAGCAAAAGATAGTCTCCCACAGAATGGGAGAAAATATTACAAGTCATATGTCTGATAAAGGTCTAGCATCTAGAATATATAAAGAATTCTTACCACTTAACAATAATAAGACAAGCCAATTTAAAAATTGGCAAATAGAAATTTTTCCAAAGAAGATCTACATGTGCCACCAATATTGTTGAGGATGGAGAGAAACTGGTGAGGATGGAGAGAAACTGAAACATCGCTCATGACAATGTAAAATGGTGCAGTTGCAAGCAGTTGGGTGTTTCTTCAAAAAGTTAAGCAGAATTTTCATATGACCCAAAAACTGCACTTGAACGTATATACTCAAAAAATTGAAATGTTCAAACAAAAACTTGTACATGAATGATCATAGTACCATTATTTATAATATTCAAACATTGGAAACAATCCAAATGCCTATCAACTCATGATGGATAAACAAAATGTGATATATAGATAAAATAGAATATTATTTGTCCATAAAAAAGAATGAAGGCAAGTCACAGTGGTTCGTACCTGTAATCCCAGTAGTTTGGGAAGCTGAAGTGGGAGGACTGTTTGAGCCAGGAGTTCGAGGCCAGCCTGGGTAACATAGTGAGCTCCTGTCTCTACCAAAAAAAAAAAAAAAAAATTAGCTGGGTTATGGTGGCATGTGCCTGTGATCCTAGCTACTTGGGAGGCTGAGGTGGGAGGACTGTGTGAGCCAGAGATGTCAAGGCTGCAGTGAGATGTGACTATGCCACTGCACTCCAGCCTGCACAACAACAAGACCCTGTCTCAAAAAAGAAAAAAAACAAACAAAACGAATGCAGTACTAGTACATGGTACAACATGGATGAACCTTGAAAACATGCTCAATGAAAGAAGCCAGTCACAGCCAGTCACAGCTTGGGAGGCTGAGGCAGGAGAATCGTTTCAACCTGGGAGGTAGAGGTTGAAATGAGCCGAGATTGTGCCATTGCACTCCAGCCTGGGTGACAAAGCATGACTCTGTTTCAAAAAAATAATAAAAATAAAAAAAATATAAATATATATATAGTGATTATACAACCTTGTAAACATATTTTTTAAAACCCCAAATGCATTGTACATTTTTAAATGGTGAATTTGGCCAGGGACAGTGGCTCACATCTATAATCCCAGCACTTTGGGAGGCCAAGGTGGGTGGATCAGTTGAGGTCAGGAGTTTGAGACTAGCCTGGCCAACATGGTAAAACTCCATCTACTAAAAATACAAAAATGAGCTGGGCGTGGTGGTGCACGCCTGTAGTCCCAGCTACTCGAGAGGCTGAGTTAGGAGAATCGCTTGACTCTGGGAGGCGGATGCTATGGCACCCCTGCACTCCTGGGCAACAGAGTGAGCCTCTGTCTGGAAAAAATAAATACATTTTTAAAATGGTGAAGTTTGGTCGGTTACAGTGGCTCACCCCTGTAATTCCAGCACTTTGGGAGGCAGAGGCGTGGTGACGCGCACCTGTAGTCCCCGCTACTCAGGAGGCTGAGGGAGGAGAACCGCTTGAACCCGGGAGGCGGAGGCTGCAGTGAGCTGAGATCGCACCATTGCATCCCAACCTGGCCACAGAGCAAGACTCTGTCTCAATATATATATATATAGATAGATGCAAATAGTGAGCATAATATCAGATAAAATAGACTTCAAAGAAAAAGTATTAGCAGAGATACAGAGGAACATTCATAAAGACAAAAGTTCATCAGAAAGACAACAATCATAAAATCTTTAACATAACAATTTAATTAAAAATCCATGGAGCAAAATTTGACAGAATTATCAGGAGAAATAGATGATGCCATGATCATATTTGGAAGTCTTAACATCCCTCTCTTTCTTTTTCTTTTTTTTTTTGAGATGGAATCTTGCTCTGTCACCCAGGCTAGAGCAGTGGCACGATCTCGGCTCACTGCAACCTCCCCCTCCCGGGTTCAAGCAATTCTCTGCCTCAGCTTCTCAAGTAGCTGGAATTACAGGCGCCCGCCACCATGTCTGGTCAATTTTTTGTATTTTTAGTAGAGACAGGGTTTCACCATCTTGGCCAGGCTGGTCTTGAACTCCTGACCTCTCGATCCACCTGTCTCGGCCTCCCAGTGTTGGGATTACAGATGTGAGCCACCACGCCTGGCCAACGTTCCTCTCTTAACAACTGACAGAGAAACTGTACACAAAATCAGTGAAGCCATAGATGATCTAACAACATTATCAACCACCTTGACCTAACTGATATTTATAGAATACTATATCCTAATCTGCAAAAAAAAAATTTTCAAGTACACATGGTGTGTTCACCAGTAAAGACCATATGTTACTCCGTGAAGCAAGCCTCAATACATTTAAAGGGATTGAAATCATTCGCTGTTCTCTGACCGCAATCTGGGGATGAGGCACCTGAGCACACTGGAGGCCAGGGGAAGGAGAAAAGCCGGTTCAGAGAGGAGGCACAAGCAGTTCTGGGTAGGACTGAACATGAGGGGGATTGCAGAAGGGGTGGGGCTGGTACCAATTACCCACCTGGACTCCAGCCTCAGAGCTGCCAGGAGGAAGGAGTGCTGCTCTCAGACTGGCCTGGGCAGTGATGACAAACAGGGCCCCAGGGCTTCCTGCTTGGCCCCTTTATCTGCCTGAGGGATGGACAGCTTGTCCTTCCTTCTCTGGCCACAGAAGAAGAACATCTAGCAAGGTGTGAGCGTGGCCACTGCAAGGTGAGCTGCTTGGGTTGGGGGCTCAGATTCAAGTGGGATTGCTCTGTGCCAAGAGGGAAGGGGTAACCAAAGGCTCTGTATGGAAAGGAAGGGCTGAAGCAAGATGTGCTGGAGAACTGTCTACGCCAGCAGGGATCCCTGAGCCTTGTTCCCACTGAAGGTGGCTGGCTAGGAGCAGTGATCCCAAAGCCCTGCTATCCACAGAGGCACGCTTTGTCCGAGGTTCAGCTGAAGGGTGAGGGCAGGAGCTGACAATTTAGAACCAGATGACAGTCACAGCCAAGGGCTGCCACACTGGCCCCACAAGTCTTGTGCTCAGGGACAGGATCCCTACTGGTCAAGGTCCTGCAGGGGCCCAGTTCTGAGGAAGGACAGAGCCTGGGCTTCAGAAAGACTGCCTGTCACCCTCATACCCAGTTGCAGGACCACTCTATTACTTTGCTCTGTTGAAACCCTCAGTCAGGGTGAGAGGAGGAAGAGCTCAGGCCGCCAGCAAGGAGTCCCCGTGGGGTGGGCGGCGTGGTCAGGCCAGGTGCCCCAGGAGTGGGGGGCTCTGTTCCCTGGGCTCTTATGGTTGCAGGCCTTGCCTCCTTTTCTTTTATTAAAAATTTCCTTTCAATTCAGGTATAGCCTCCTTCTCTTTCTTACAAAGAAAAGGGTGACTTGACTCAGCAAAAAGTAAGAAGGGTAGCTGTTTCTCCAGGTCAGGAAGGATACGGGAGTCAGCACTTCCTGGCAGTTAGGTCTGGGGAAGCAGGGGCCTCAATGCCAGCAGCATGAGAAAGGTGATACTGTACAGTGGTGAAGGAAACCGGCACTGGAGCCAGACCACTTGGCCTGAATACTGGTTGTGCCACTTACTAGCTTGTAACCTTGGCAGCCTCTCCCAGCCTCAGTTTCCCCATCTGTAAAATGGGATGTGCAATCATATCTACTTCAAGTCATTATTGTTAGGGTTAAATGGGGCTTTAGCACAGCTTCTGGCAATGAATCATTATGAATGGAGCACCACGTGTGGATCTATAATCCCCTATTTGAAAGAGCATGTCCTCATCAGACCTTGACTCAAAGTCTAGCACCCAGCTGCTGGTGGCTGAAGTGCCTCCCCACCCCCACCAGCACTTGGGAACTCAGAGGGAGAGTCGGGTGGGGCCCTGCTCCCTAGGGCCTTTCCATCTGGGTGATTCCCTGAGAGGTCTGGGGCAGGGGTCACAGGGAGGCCACCAGCCTCTGAGGGCCCATTGTTCTTCTCCTCTGAGCTGGGAAAGATGTATTCTCCCCACCCTTCCTCTCCACACCCAAATCTGCAGGCTTAGGGGCAGACTTTAGATAAACAAAGCTTGCCGTCTGGCCTTACCCAGCTCACAGAGAGCTCTCACAGCCTCACAATGGCCCTGTGATGTCCAGCCCTTCAAGCTTATTGTCCCTAGTTCACAGAAAAGGAAGTTGAGGCCCAGAGAGTGGAAGTGGCTACTTTGATGCCCCATACAGAGAGGTGGCACAGCCAGGGCTGGGTATCCCAGTACCGTGTCCAGCATTTTTGTGCAGACTCGTGTGCACACCAAATACACAACCATGCACTGACAGGCAAACAGCTCCACAGGCGGAGTGCACGGTTGGAGTGGGGGGGAGAGAGGCAGGATGGCCATCCTCACCTCCTCAGTGACCATGTGGTGATGGCGGGGTTTTTTTTTTTCTCCCTAGATGAGCTTCACATCTCAGGTAACTGGAGAAGTCTTCAGCTCATCTTGTCTTCTCCACAGGTGGGGTGCTCACTGCCTCAACAGGGGCCAGAACAGTCTGCCCTCTTCCATAGCTGTAAACCTGTTTGGCCCAGCAGGAGTGAGGGTAGAGGGGAGTATCGCCCAAGGTGCCCTCATTACCTGGTACATGCTATGGTAGGAGAGCATGACCAAAAGCCAAAGGGCTGTTCACATGACTGGGTTCTCCCTGCGGACTTCTGAAATTGCAGGAGATGGAAAGGGGGAGACCTGATCCTAGGGGAACCCAATATTCAGGTTTTTCTGAGTTCCTAGGATGCAAGTTTTCCAATTTTAACACATGGGAAGTTGTAGGCAGACTGGGATGAGTTGGTCACCTGAGTCTTCCAAGCTCCCAGTCTGAGAAAATGAGACCCACCCGGTAATAAGCAGAAGATACTACGGTCTGGGGCCAGGAGAATAAGGAAAGGTGAGGGACAGGAGAGACACAGCAAGCCATACAGAGCTGGCATTCTGCATGGCAGGCCTGGGCAGCCCAGCTCTTCATTTGCATATAGGTCCTTCCCACCCAAGTCAAATCTGCTGGAGCCAACTCCATTCCCTTCCAACAAAGATGCCCAGACACTTGGCAGTAGTGTATCACTTCCTGCTCCCAGCTCCTCTAACACCCCTGGAGAGTTCCAGGTCCCCAGGTCTTACCTTCAACCCCTTCCCAGGCTCTGAGATCAAACCTCAGGCACAGCGCAGGCAGTGGGGCCATCCTCCCGAGTCCCAAAACCTGTTCCCAATAGAGATAGAAGAAGCCTGAACTAAGCAGGTTTCTCACTTCCTTATAGAGGAAGAAGAGGTAAGAGCGGTGACTGATTTTAGTACAAAGGCCACAGGGCACAGAGTCATGCGGAATACATTAGCTGCGTGCACTCCAGTAATGTATATAGCCTCTGTAAACCTGTTTCCCTGTCCTGAAAATGGGGACGTTGTTCCTACCTTGTGATTGAATTAAGGATCGAATGAGCCTCAACAGTGGTTGTTGGAGAGGTCCTTCTCCACCCAGACTTGGGAAGAGATGCTTGTCCTGGGTCCAAATCTCATCCAGGTTTCCCGATTTTTTCAGGTCTTCTGCTCAACTCAGGTACCAGCTGACACCCATCCAGTTCCTGGTGTTAGTCTTCAGGAGGAGTGGCAAGATGGGAGCTGGTTGGAGAAGGGGACTCTGGAGTAGGGGAAGGAGGAGAGAAGGGAATGGCTGGATTTTGAGATGAGAAGACAATTGGATGGGGAGGTGGTACCAATTGCTGGAACTGAAGGGTTCTCAGTGGGGGCTTCAGGCAGGATGTATCTGTGATATCTGGACCTCTGGAGTCTCTTAAGCACAGGGAGGCAAGTGTGTGGCAGTGAAGGCATTCTGCCTTGGGCCCAGGCACAAGACAGATCTCCCTGAGCCCTGGGGAGACCATCCGATCTGTGATCAGTGGAAGGTCCCAGCTCCTCCCTATCCCGGGCCTGTGTAAATGACAAAAGGTCAGGTCTCTTTCTCTCTGCAGGCCCTGACTAGGGCAGTCAGCACCATTAAATTCTTCCTCTCTGAGGCTTTTCTGGGTCAACACTTCGAGGCTGTGAAGTTGTAGGGCGGCGAATCTGAGCCAGGAGACCTCTTCCTGTTCAGGCTGATGTCCCCCACAGGACGCTGGTGTGGGGCCCATGTGGGCGTATAATGTGGCCCTGGAGAGATCATCCACTTTGAGGGTGAGTGCCTCCAGCAGAAACGCAGGCCAAAGTCTGCAAAGAGAGGCTGTCCAGACAAGCCACGCCCCACCAGTGAGTTGGCTACTCAGGGACAAATACTGAAGTCCGGGGCAGGGGTGCGTGTCTCTGAAAGTGGGGTTTGGGCACTCAGGGTCCCTGAGGTCTCGGGAAATGGGAGTGTGGGGTCACCAGGCGCAGGACCTAAGCCTGTTTCTGATCCGCACCACTCTGGCGATCCCCGAAGGCAAGAACCCGGAAGGCTGCGGGCCTTTTCTGGGCTCCTGGGAAGGCATCGTAACCAAACAGGGGCAACGCCCGCTGCTGCGCTCCCGCTCCCTCTGGCGTCTGCGTAGACGCGGCGGCGTTGACCCTGCGTTGCTGGAACGCAGAGTGCGTGAAGCCATGGACGCGGACCCACCAGTCTATCACCCCACGCGCAGCAACTGTGTGCACTTTGCACTGCGTCTGCTCGCCCCAGGTCCCAGCCTGGACCCCGTGCAAATAGACTGGAGCTCCAGCAGCGCGATGAGCACGGCGCGGCTACCCACACAGGACCCCATCCCACCTCCTGAGCAGACTCAGACTAGCCAACGCGCCTAACCAATGCACAACTGCAAAATTCAGGCCCTTCCCTCCCCACCCAGGCCAGGCTTCTCCAAACTCAAGATCCACTTTTCTTTGGCAGGCATAAAGCCACCAGAACCAAGCAGACCCACCCACTTGTACTCACTTGTCTAGGTTATCCCGATAGAACCTTCCCATTACCCTAATAGAACCTTACCCCAATAGAATTACCCCCAGTGGAACTTTCCTACTGAGCCAAGCTCCACTTTTCTGGGCCCCACCCCTTCCCAGGCATGCCCGCCAATTCTGGCCATGGAGACTTCCGGATGCTAGTCTACAGACCAAGACTCAGACCTATGAACTCCTCCAGTCCCCATGCCCAGCCAAGAGACTCCAGCCACCTAAACTGATGCCCCAAACTTGGGCACAACTGGATCCGACCTCTTTCCCCAGCCTGGTTCACTACTTTCCATCTGATCCAAGCCTTCCTTCCTTGGGCCTAGGGGTACCTCGGGCCTAGAGAGCTGAACTGGAGGCCTCACATGACTCAGGAGTCCCAATGGTCACACCAGACCCTTTCTCTCCCTTTTCAGGTGAGAGTGGTCATGGACGTGACCCAGGATTAGGCATGACCTTGGGCCCTCCTGGGTGGACGTGGAGGCTTCAGAAAGATTCATTAAACTACTTTCCAAAGCTTAATTAGATGTTCATCATCCTCTGTATCTGTGGGTGGGAGACCCCATGGGAGACCCCGCAAGTGCAGAGGCAAGGGTCTGAAGCCTCAGCCTGCTCCCATATGAATACAGAATTAGAAGAGAATTAGAGATATACTTACATAGTGATTCCTATATAGAATCATGAATAATCACATTGTTATTCATATGTAATCACAGAAATATATATACTCAGTGTAATCTTTTAATTTTACTAATGATTATTGGGTTATGAAGCATGGAACTGAGGTGACATTGTGAACAAAGTGATCCTAAGGCAAGATGCTCTAAGCCCTCTGTCATGCCCACATAAGGGCTGCTGGTGGGCACCTGGGCTGTGTGGCAGCGCCAGCACTGGGAAACTGCCCGCTGTTTAGCCAGCTAGGGAAGGAGACGTCCAAAATGTCCCAGGTCTCCT
>CAUYQU010019512.1:0-145878 GCA_963574635.1 Cheracebus regulus
ATCCCCTATTCCTTCCCGTCTCCATTGTTAAGCACAATTATTGGCATAAAAGAGGTTTTTAATACCCATTTTTAGACTGCATTCTAGCCTGGGCAATAAAACAAGAATCTCATTCTCTCTCCCTCTTTCTCTTCCTCTTTCCCTCTTTCATTCTTTTTTTTTCTTTCTTTTGCTCTTTCTTTCTCCTCTCTCTTTTTCTTTGTTTCAAAAAAATAATATATATACATAAAAAACGAGCCAGGCCTGTTGGTGGAAATCCGTAATCCCAGCTACTTGGGAGGCTGAGGCACAAGAATCGCTTGAACCCAGAGGGCGGAGGTTACAGTGAGCCAAGATTGCCCTGCTGCACTCCAGCCTGGGCAACAAGAACAAAACTCCATCTCAAAAAAAAATTATTTATATGAAAAGGAAGCAAATGATATTAGAAAGAGCACAACTCCAATGCCCAAGAGACCTGGATTCAAATCTTGCTCTTTGTTCACATTTGTTAGCCATAGTAAATGTGGGTAGCTTGGTGACTGCTGGAAAACATATATGCATGAGATTATTATGAGCAATACAAGAAAACCCTAGCATTAAAACAGGAAAATTTAACCACCTAAATTAAGACTTTGAAAGTTGGCTGGGTACAGTGGCTCATATCTGTAATCCCAGCACTTTTGGAGGCCAAGGCGGGTGGATCACCTGAGATTGGGAGTTTGAGACCAGCCTGGCCAACATGGTGAAACCCCATCTCTACTAAAAATACAAAAAATAGCCGGGCATGGTGGTGGGTGGCTGTAATCCCAGCTACTCAAAAGGTTGAGGCACGAGAATTGCTTAAGCCTGAGGCAGAGGTTGCAGTGAGCCAAGGTCACGCCACTGCACTCCAGCCCGGGTGAAAGAGAAAGACTCTGTCTCAAAAAAAAATAAAATTATATTAAAATAACTTTAAAAGTTTATCTGCACTAGGAGGTCTTAATACCCCTAATAAAATAAGGAAGCCAAATGGCTTTGAAATATTCTTTAAATAAAAGAGTTTAATGTATAAGGAAGCAAATGGCTTGATTAATCAATATTATACTTAGTTTTTCTTTTCTTTTTCTTTTTCTTTTTTTGAAACAGGATCTCACTCCAGTTGTCCAGGCTAGAGTGTAGTGGTGCAATCTTGGCTCACTGCAGCCTTGACCTCTTGGGCTCAGGTGATTCTCCCACCTTAGCCTCCCAAGTAGCCCAGCTAGTTTTTTGTATTTTTAGTAGGAACGGGGTTTTACCATGTTGCCCAGGCTGGTCTTGAACTCCTGGACTCAAGTGATCCACCTGCCTCAGCCTCCCAAAGTGCTGGGATTACAGGTGTGAACCACCACGTTTGTCCCATAATTTTTCAGGTAGGCATGAATTAACTACTCAATTAAATATGAACTTCCACTTTCTTCCTGTAGGGAAAAAAGTCAGCCCTCTTGGTCAACCTGGGCAAATGGGAGAATATACAAGAGACTTATGAGGATCAAATTCTCAAATCTTTCACTGAAATAAATCAGATGAAAACAAATTAAAATTTATAAAGAGCCACACCATCTCTATAATAAAACTTCCCCAACACTCAATAGACACATAAGCATATACGTGTATGTACACACAGACTCACATACCACACCCAAATCAGATATCAAAAAAATATATATGGTTAAAGAAAACAACAAATGCTTTAGAAGCAACAGGGGAAAAAGGAATGATTTAGTTTTTTTCCAGTAGGCCTCTGTGTTACTGTATTATTTAAGTGTTAATAGTTAGGGGTATTACAAGTGTACAATATACTCTATAGTTCATGTAATTCTATATACAAATGAAACGTAAATCACTAGTGTCACTCTCTCTTAAAAGATTATGATAAGAAATTATACTTTAAAAAATCATTCCCTTCTAATGGTATTTTGGTTTAGATATCTCAAAAATAACTGAAATAAATTTTTTTAGGGAAAAACCTGAAGAGTTTAAAAAAGATTCCTTATATAAAACTCACTAATCTCAGATTTCTCATAGGGCAAAATTCACCCATTTTGCTAACCACCAAAAGCTTTTTATAAATCCAGTTAACACCTAAAACAAGAGGACTACAGAAAATTCATAACTTGTGAAATATAAAAACAACTTTACATAAATTACATTTTAGTGTCTCTTTCAGGATTTCTCCCTAGTCTACTGCTTATTCACAGCAAATTTGCTTCAGAGCCAAGGAACAGAAGTCTAAATACGTGTTAATAGGTCTGAAACAAAGTATGTTAGGAATTAACAAAAATGTGTTAGTACACTGCTGTGAATTTGTTTTTACTTCTAGTGCTCAATTCTAAAAGTCAAGGCCCACATTTCAGGGCTTACAAATGAGATTTTATTCACAGAACAATATAAAAGAGGCTCTAAAATCAATGGCTTCCACATTTTATTCCATACAATCTCAGTTTCTTCTACAAGCTATCACCAGCATTCCCTTAAATCATGAACTCAGCCAGCAGAATTTCACAAATGCTTCAGTATCTACATAACCCACTTAGTGTACCCTTTACTAGAAACTTAAATAGTTATGGAGTTTATGCTATAGAGTTCTGGGGATCAAAAAGGGAAATAATTTTTTTTTTAATTAAAAGCTGCCCTTACTGAGAAAGCAACTTAAAGGAAACACAAAAAAAGCAAGAGATAATGACAATAGTTTCATTAGTCCCTAAAAGAGAGTCTAGTAGCTAAGAGACCTTAATAAAGGCTCCACAGAAAGTCATCCCAAACTGAGTGAAGCATTTGGTTCAACTTCATCCAGTTTATGAGTCAGGAGCTTTGCTTGCATTTTAAATTCCCTGCTTCTTTCCATCTGTAAAATGGATATCTTAGATAAACCCTGACGACTTTCCTTTTAAGTTTACTGACATTCAATCGTATTTCTTCTAGCACATGCCTGGCATAGCATATCCCTGACCCCTAAGCAGCTTTCCATGGTCCCAGGAAGTTGCCACATTCTCTTCCAGTTGTTTTTGCTACCGAAAGCCCCTCTGATCATAAACCCATAAATATCTGCTCTGGCGATAGACAGCTGGGAGCCTGTCAGCCCTTATTCCTGGTTTGGTACAGATTGCTGGAAAAGTACCTGAGTACCTTGGCCTGGTGCTTATCTCACTAACCCTCAAAAAGTTCTCAAAGTTAGTATGAGAGAAAAATACTCAGATACAAATTCTAATCCTTGGATAGGTAGCTTACTGAGTTACCAGAAATTAATGCAAAGTCAGACAATGGCTGCCCATGACACTTGCAGAACTGTTAGTTCTGTCTGTCTCCCTTTCTTCCTCCACTTGGGTTTCAATGCCTCTACCTAATGGGAGGACAGCTTCTTTTACCTGCATATCCTCAGGGTACAGCACAGATTAGGAACTTTAAATAAAGGTTTGTTAACAGAATGAATCACTCACAACTGTAACAGCATTCCAGAAGGGTACTCAGAAGGCATCCAAACCTGAACTGAATACTGTCAGTCAGAAAAGGTCACTGACCATTAATTATATCAAAGTCAAAATGATCAACTTTGACAGGCATTTTTCAATGTCCAGATGGGCAACATATTAGAACTCTTTTTAATAGGTCATTTTAACGCTAACTCATTCCTGTCGACCACCTGCATGCAGTTTGGCTCATAATTAAGCACTCTACAGGAAAACAAAGACAAAGGTAAGCTTGGGCATACCCTCACTAGGAGATAATAGCAACACTTAACTCCTAGCAGAAGGCAGGTGATAAGCCAGTATGATCTCTAGGGCAGTGGCAAGCAAACACCATCTTAGCACATAACAAGTGACATAAAAGGGCAGAGAGGAAGGAGCTCCAGAGAGGGAGGCCCATTGAGACAATGAAAGTGCCAGCACCTCAGGCCTCCTCTTCCTTGTCCTGATGGGGTTTTCTGCCCTTCTGTGTTGCAAGGACAATGGAGGCAAAAATTCTGATTGAGAGTGAGTTAGTGGTGAATGCCATATGTGTTAAGGCAGAATACCATGTGCAAGTGCTGAGCAAGTGCCCAGGACATGGTAAGTCCTGAATAACAGCTGCTGGTTATTATTGTGTGGAATAAGGTGCTTTATATAAAAAATCCCACAAACATTCATCTTTACCACCTGGTACTGAGAATTTTGTCTTTCATGATAAAATGGTATGAGTCATGGAACCCAGATGTTCTTCACCGGGCTTTGGGTTCCAAGAAATTCAGCCAATTTTATACAGACATTATAAGCATTAACTCTAAGTCTTCTTTTAATTATTCATTTGCTCATTTATTCCTTTATCCAAGAAAAATATACTGTATACTCAAGTGTTAACACTATGCAAATTCCAGGAGAAAGCATGGGGAGTAAATTCAGACATACTTCCTCTCTCACACAGTGCATAGTGTAGGGGAAAAAAATATTCACCTAGTTGTGTATATAAATTAAATCGCCAACGTGAAGAGCTACCAACAAGAGGTACAGGCTGAGGTAGATTTGCCATGCAGTGAAAGCAGGGTAGGGGTCAGGACCTTATCCTCACACTGACCTCTTCCAAGGCCCTGTACTCATATTTGCATCTCTAATTTTATGACAGTTTTCTTAATGAGAGCCCCTCACATTGCATAAATTTCAGATTCCAGGAAGCCTGGACCTTCCCCTGGTTGCACAGTACTATGAAAGTGCAAAATGGGGTGTTCCCTTCAGTTGTCAAGATCCAGGAGGAATTTTCTGAGGAAATCACGATGGAAGGAAGGTGTGAAGAAAGAGTATTATGGGTATGGTGGCCCAGAATGTGCAAAGGCTCTATGGAGAGAGGGAACAAAGAATGACTGGAGAACTGAAAGAATACTAGCGCCCAAAGCCTGAAGAGTCACAGGAACACGCAGTGGAGATGATGCAGGGTCTTAGAAGCACAGTTTGATGTCATCAAACTAAGGGCAGTTGTAAGTCACTGGCGTGTTTTTAGCTGCAGATTGGAGGTGGGCGTGAGGGGCTGTGTCAAGGAAAACCGAGTCCGCAAGGGGCGTGGTTTCAAAGGCAGAAATTTCCCAGCGACATGCCTGACAGGCCTTCATCCCGGTCCCCATCTGGGAACTTAGAATTCTTTGTCTAACTTGCCCTCGCACGGGCTGGGTAGAAAGCCCAGGGGAGTTTCCTTTGATTAGAAAGCCCGCCAAAAGCTCCAAGGGAGGAGGCTTTGATTTTGGGCCAGGCAACCAATCCAATATCAGAGTCGAAGATCAATCACTCCAGAGGAAGTCTGGAAAAGCTCCTCTCACTGGACAAGAACTTGAATGGGACGGGAGTAACTCCAGGGTTAAAATCTCCCCTACTCCCTTACCTATACCGACTCTGCCTCCGGCTCCCCTCCCACAGCAACATGGGAACCGTCTCTCTCTCTTTACCTGCACGGAATTTCCCTCTCTGGGATCCCCTCTCACAATTGCATGGAACTCTCTCTACTTCTCTCTCTCTCTCTGCCTAATAAATAGCTCTCTGCAAAACTCTTTGGGTCTGATATTTACTTGAACGAGCTCACTGCGCCGCCAGGGCCCCATTCTTGGGTGAGTGAGAGCCCAAAAACCTTGGGCACATCCATGGGGGAGGGAGCCAAGCCTCCCCCGCATCCCACGACCCTGGTTACAGGTGAAAATTAGATTTGTGCCTTTTAAAAGATTACTCTGGGCTTAGCATATAGGTTAGTGAGGGAAGACGTAAGATCAGGAAAGCAGCCATTGCATGACTCCAGGCAAAGGATATATATGGAGGTAGTTAAAACTAGGTTGTAAGTGATAGAAAAGGTATTGCGTAAAATTGAAAGATTAATAGGCTATTTAGGCCAAATAGTTTACACCTGTATAAAATATTCACCAGATGGCATAATTTATAAACAAATAGGCTAGAGTCTCTATTATGGAGCTAATTTAACTAGAAATTAAATTATTAAGTTGGTAGCATACTGGATAAGAATGTGGCTTAAGGAGTTAGCTTGCTTTTCACCCCTATTTCCACCTTTTTTACCTGTAAAATAGGAACACAGATAATGTTTCACATCACTATGTAAATCTGGGCCTTCATTTTCCTTATCAATGAAATGGAAATAAAACTCCACTGTGACAATGTACATTACAAGGTACATTACCACCCAGTGTAATGTTGAAGGCATGATAGGCCTGCTCACTGAATGTTCCTACCCTAACAACTCCCCATAATTGGATTTAAATGTCCAGAAAAATTTGAGGAAGGTGGGGCCCCTGAGGAAAACCCAGGATGTGAAATGTGGTGGTGACAGAGGAAAAAAAAAGAATCATAAAGGCTTTGAGATGAAGAGAAAAAAACAACGAAGAAAGGAGAGAACAGAAAAGCAAGAAAACCAATAGATGAGGAGACAGAGAGTTAAAATATACATCAGTCAAATATTACAGATATCTTAATCTCATTAAAGGATAATGAAGACTTAAAAATCATTAATGACCTTTGACAATATAACCTCTATTGTAGAGGAATTCATTATTGATCTTAGAAAATATTTTAGAGATAAATAAAAATTCCCCTAAAGGGTTGGCCTTTCGAAGTAATACAAACAATTCCTTATTTTCGATTTAGTGATAAATTGGTAAATTTGGCTAAATACACCTTTTGTTCTATTTCATAGGATTTGAAAAAGCAAAGAAATGTTTTATTCACATTCGATTTATTTAATTCTAAGTACTTAGCATCTATTTGTGCAGCTCTTGTGAAAATAACAAATGATCTTTAGAAAAACAGATCTGATAGGACATTTAACTGGAAGCCCTTCACAAGCTAAGACGTGCTTGGAATTAATGGTCTCTTCCCTTCCCCAAATTATCTTAACTAGTAGAATTTTAGTAGAGAGCCACTGTTATGATACTGTAATTTATAACATTTTCCCCCATGATAAAGCATTCATAGAGATGTAGGACTAAATCACAGTGGAGCAGCCCACAGTTCATAAACACTCTTCAACCTTCCTGCGGTGGGAAGGTCCAAAATAGAAACAAACATACTATCTTTCTTTCTGTTTTTATTCTAACTTCATGTGAGAACATGTTTTCTAATTCAGTATGTTGTTACTTATTTTAGATGAATTGCTTCTTTGAAGATTATGGTCTTTGACTTTGGATAATCTTGGATATTTACTTTCTGATAAAGCACATCTATTTAACTCTCAAAAAACGGCCCAAGATAGTATTTTGGAAAAATTATTTTGCAAACTCAAGTGTCAATGGTGCCAATGCATTTATTTAAGCACCTGCTATTTTAGTTGTAGAGGTCATTAATAGTGTTTCCCAATCTGTTTCACTTCATGGCTGACAGAGGAAAGGACATTTATATATGCCCTGGAGTAAACTGAGGAGGGTGAATGCAATCAGAGAAAGGGTCTCCAGCCCCTTCAAAAGAAGCAGATACCTCAGCCATCTAGTAGCCATTTCTGGCACATCTAGTGGGACTCCCAGCCTAAAATATCATACATTGGTTATAAATTAAGGTCTAAATCTTACAAGTGATAGAATTTATCTATGATGTGATCATTTTCAGAATGACTGTCATCTTTTTTCCTCATAAAACCAAAAAACAGCAAACACAGATCATTATAACCAAGAAATAAGTTTCTTGTTTGTGTGACTTTATATACATGTTACAACTGTAATTGCAGAAATGTCTAATGTCTTGATGGACCACAATATCTTTAGATAGAGGCTGCAAATGCTAAGAAATATATAAGACTGAGGTGACCATTCATTAATCTATTTCATTCCTAAATACTACACACTGTGTTAGGTATTTAGGATTTGTAGTTGGCAACAACGTATCTTGCCCATCACAGACTTTACCAAACTTGTCATGAAGCCATCAAGCTCATAATAATTTACATTTTCAACAAATGTTTAGCTTAGGTAAGTGCTAGGTGCTGTATACACACACACACACACACACACACACAAAGAGTAGAGCAAGATAGATACAGTCCTTGCCCTCTCAGAGCTTAAAGATCCATCCATGCTTATCTTAATTAGTTTGGAAAAGATGGAGCATGGACCACTACCACCATTCCGCCCAGAATCATTTAGGGTAAACAGTGCTAATATCTAAAATGACATGGCCGGATGCAGTGACTCATGCCTATAATCCTAGCACTTTGGGAGGCTCACTTGAGCCCAGGAGTTCGAGACCAGCCGGGGCATGCAGTAAGACCCTGGCTTCACTATATGTAAAATAAAATAAAAAAAAGACAATAAAGTATATGAAGGCAAAGAAAACTGTGATAACTGAGACCAGCAATAAGCAGTAACAGTAAACAAAAAACAAGGATTTTTCCAGGAAAACCAGGTGCTACTGTGACCCTAATTATAAGCCACATAGGCTAGATAGGTCTGATGCCATTATGTAAGGCTGATATATAAACCTAAGTCTAGATATTTTTAGGCAAATAATCTATAGTCACATCATACCTTAGATATTTTACAGTTATAGTCCATTGAAAGTAGATAACATAGCAGGATAATTTTTACTACTTTGTGAAGGGGACTGACCTTTTACAATGGTAGTATCTTATAACAATTATTTTCTAGTAAAAAACTTGGAATACAAAAAGAGATGAAATTGACATAAACCATCATAACAGCATTTCCCACATTTTTCCATATCAGAATATATGTACAACAAGACAGTATGTTTGCTGCACGAAGCAGGAAACAGCTGAAGCTGCTCACGGTTAGAGACTGCCCTGTACCATGGGCTGAGAGGATTTGCACGTCAGCAAGCATGTATCAATTCTGTTACTAGCATGCCAGGGGACATCAGCCAGGAAATTGACCCAAATCATGTAACACATTTGAGAGTGAGGAATATAAGATAGCAGGAATGATAATTCTTCCACTTAGAAAATATAACAATATTATCTTTCAGAAAATATTTTGAAGATGGTGATAAACTGATACCACAAGTTGTACTGAATATAAGTAGTGAGACAAAAGTGTAGAGAGGGATCCATGTTGCAAGCATTTGTCTGTAATATCCTCTTGTATCCGGTGCCAAGAGTTTTCACCACAAATGCACTGGTTCAAGATAAGAGCTACAAATTGTCTTTTACATTTACATAAACTCTGCATGGCGTATTTTTCTAGAAGGAAAAAAGAAAGAAGTATTGAGTCCTGTTACTTACATATGGCAGATCCTGAAACTTTTAGGGTAGGTCCAGATGTTTTTTATTTTTAATCACTCATTTCCTCCCAAGTTGACTTTTTAATCAAAATAGTTCTCTGAGAACCAAATGTTCCCGCACAACCATTCTTTGGTAAGAGACATCTGCCACCATCATCACCCAGTTTAGCTGGATGCATTGGTGCCCATCTAGAGATAACATTTTTCAGCCTCGTTTGCAGCCAGGTGTGACCACCTAATGAAGAGGGACCAAAACATTAAGAAGTAGTTCAACTAACTTCCTGGTAACCTTCATAAAGACAAGACTACTTGACTTAGACTTCCTTTTCGTTTTTCCTGCAGGCTAGAAATGCTGACAGCAGGACAACCTTAGAAATCATGTGTGTAACACAGCAGGGCTATCCTGCCAGCTGCTGGCTGCTCATATCTGGACTGCTCTGAGGAGAAAATAAACATCAATCTTATTTCAGTCATTCTATTTGGGTGTCTCAACAGTTTAGTTGGTACCATAATTAATAAAACCTCTAACTACTAAAAAACACCTCTTAACTAAAAGCACCTAGAAATAGAAAGATGTGGACAGACTTATAGTTGATCCTTACAAATACAAGTATTTTACAAACACTAAACACTTAAAGTGGAAATATAAACATAAAATATTATTTTACACTAACAATTTATAAACAATATATTGTAATGTATTATAAACATAGAGATTATGTTAATATAAACAAACATAAAATGATACAATGATAAGTATAACAAAGTTAACAGGGTAAGACTTGTGAGAGACAAAATGCACCAGACAAGGAGGTGATTCTATTCAAGCTATTGCAATAAAACATTCATTAATGAGTGCTGCCTCGAAGAAAAGGAAGGGGTCTGTTTTGCTTTGTTTTGTTTTGTTTTGTTTTGTTTTTTGAGGCAAGGTCTCACTCTTTTGCCCCAGGCTGGAGTGCAGTGGCGCAATCTCAGCTCACTGCAACCTCCACCTGTGGGTTCAAGTGATCCTTCTGCCTCAGCCTTCCGAGGAGCTGGAATTACAGGCCCACGCTACTATGCCTGGCTAGTTTTTGTATTTTTGGTAGAGATGTTGGCCAGGCTGGTCTCAAACTCCTGACGTCAGGTGATCTGCCTGCATCGGCCTCCCAGAGTGCTGGGATTACAGGCATGAGCCACCTCGCCTGGCCAGGGTCTGGAGTTTTACAGAGGCATATAAACAAGGAAGTCATCTGGGAGTCAAGAGGAAGGACTCTGATAGGTCTAATCTCAGAGATGGGTCTAATCCCAGAATACCGGAGAGCAAGATAGTCCTTTGTGGTTTTCCAGAACACAAAAGGGTGAGGGTAGGGGGTGAGAGTTGGAAAATTGAAGGATAGAGAGATTTTTCAGAGTAAAACTAAGGGAAAGTTCAATATTGTCAGATCCTAATTAGAAAGGGATAGTAAGGAACCCCTGAAAGGTTTTAACAAGTGAGGCAATGAGGTCACCGTTCTGTTTTAAAAAGAATTCTACCAGGAATGTAGAAGCAGGACTGCAGGGAGGAAAGACTAAAGGCAAGGAGATGAAGGAGAAAACAACTCTACAGTCAACATGATTTCCAGTAAATTCAATTTTTCGGTTGGAATGGCTGGTACTGGTATAATACATTTAAGTCAAGGTATCTCATAGTTGGTTGTCCTGAATCCTAAGAGAAAGATCTGAGATAGAATTACCTATTTATGACTAATCTGTATATGCAAGATGAGATAATCCAAGGAGAGCACACACAGAGGAAAAAAGGTCAATGGCAGAATCCAGGGGATCACTAGCATTTAGGGAACTGAGAGAAGAACAGCATTCAGCAGAGGAGAAGCGTGGGCCAGAGGACGAGGTGAACTATGAAGAGAATGTTGGCCTAGAAGCCAAAGGAGGCAATCCCTTCAGGAAGAGAGTAGCAAACAGTATTGCAGGTGTCAAAAGCAAGTCACACACATTAAGGGGTAAAGATGACTGCTGGATCTGGCAGGTGACAGTCACCTGACATTCTGGCCTGAGTGCTTTCGGTGAAGAAGTCTGGCTCACTGTGTGGAAGGGTATGTGGGAAAGTGAATACTCACCTCTCAAATCTCAGCTGGGGATGAAAACAAAAGGCTGGTACAAAGTAAGGAGGGAGGCAGGTATGATGGGGGGTGAATTTTTCAGGATGGGAAAGCAGTGGGGAGGTTGGAAACAGCAGGGTGAGAAAGTACTGAGATGCTTTCCTTATGGTTACTTCTTATTTTGAACATTAAGTCAAATCATAGAAACATATTTCTACAAGGAGCTAGAACTCAAGTATGTAGCATGTTGCTATGACTTCATAAAAGTACAGAAATTGAGGAAATCAGAATCCCATGGAAATTCCTTTTTTTTTTTTTTTGAGACAGAGTTTTGTTCTTGTTGCCCAGGCTGGAGTGCAATGGTGGAATTTTGGCTCACTGCAACCTCCACCTCCAGGGTTCAAGTGATTCTCCTGCCTCAGTCTCCCGAGTAGCTGGTATTACAGGCATGCACCACCATGCCTGGCTAATTTTGTATTTTTAGTAGAGACGGGGTTTCTCCATGTTGGTCAGGCTGGTTTTGAACTCCCGACCTCATGTGATCCACCCACCTTAGCTTCCCAAAGTGCTGGGATTATAGGTGTGAGCCACCGCGTCCAGCTGGGAAATTCTTAAACAGAGTTTGGACATATGCTGTTTGATTTTCCCTTCAGCAAACTGGTAAACACTAACCTTGCTAACCACCATATTACTTATCCTGTCATAAAATTTTAAAAGGTTCTTTTTTGAAAAGTCTAAAGGAAAAAAGGTAACTTGCAAAACAATTCCACAAACTATTAACAAAAAAAAAAAACCCCAAAATACAGAACATATGAGTGAGTAGCTCTGTATATATTCAAGTAATCCAAGCAGAGTCAGGCTTTCTCACCCACTGAAACTCCCTGGGAAGGTCAAGCATTCAGAGAACTCAAGTCAGATTACACTAAAAAAAAGAAGGTGGGAAAAGAAATATTTATTATTCCTGAGGAGACTGTCAGTGACCTAAAGCAGCTAGTTTACTTCTCATTTCCTTGGCCATGGTATCCAGGGACAAAGATGAGGTAGAGAGGGGAAGTGCTGTGTACTGCTGGTGTCTTTACCTGGAAATCTTGGGCTTCACCTTGCCATTCAACACTGAGGCTATTGCTAATAGGCAGGGGAAGACAGGAAGGAAACTACCCCTCCTGAATAACCAAGCACTCACATACTTCAGCTTATTAAGTTGTCCTATCCATCCTGAGCAGTGGTATTACTGTTCCAGTTTTACTGGGAGAAAACAGATTTTGAAAGTTTGAGTAATTTGACCAAGATCATACAGCTAATGCTTGGTGGGCCAGGATTCAAACCCACAACTGACTGATGCTACGAAGCGTATACCTGCCCCCTCAGCTTATTTTAAATTAGAGATTAACTCAAATTAAATTTGCTTCTACAAATTAAAAAATTATTAGAAGAAACCCTTCTAATAAAGTGAAGGTGACAAAATGCTGGTAGTTAACAGCTGCCTAAGGGAACAAGGAGTAAAGTCTAAAAAAAATGAAACAACCCAACTGTCTTTTAATAACAATATTACCTAAGGTCTTCATCATTATCTCAGTTTTTAAAAGACAATTCTATGGATTCCAACTAATCTGATCCTTACAAACTGCTGTAAGACAAAGAAATAATATCAACTTTATTTTATAGCCAAGAAACTTGTAACAAGGAAATGGCAGAATGGAGATGAGAATCCCAGAGTTCTATAACACTGAGTGTGCTGGACACACTCCTCCAGTAAGTGTCATAGTCTCAAATTTTTTAAAACTTATCTTCAAAAAGTTGTTAACAAAGTCAGACCAAATAGTCAATATAATCTTTTCTCTAAATTTAGGCTGTGAAGATTTCTTTTTTATTCTGAATTCATTAAAATGTCACCGTAATTCTTATTCTTAAAGAATAAACAACTCACTTAGGCCCACTGGTTCATAAGTAGAAAACATGTACTAATCACCCACTATAAGTGGAATGGTACCTTAGCTATGATTTTAAGAATATGAAAGAACGGGCTAAGGGACTTAAATTAGAGCTAAGGTTCTTAAATCAGCGAGGGAATTTGGTATTATTTACTAAATTCTTACAATTCTATTTTGCCAGATAAATTTCCTATACTGCTCGTGAATGATGTACCACTGGAACCCCATATACATTCTCTCTTAAATTAGGAAATAAAAAAAAATGGCACAGGAAAAATGTATTTCTACCTATTGGTTTTAGTTATGGAATCAGGGGCTACATAATCAAACCCCAAAAGTTGCATTCTAATCATCTACACCAAACAGCTACTGTCTGTAAACAATGATATGTGAGGAGGCAGTGTGTTTCCTAAATGACTCAGGTCTTTATTACTAATGACACAATCACAAGCAGAAGAAAAACCAGACCTGAATTGCACAAGCATAGCCTGAGAGATAATAATACCACGGATATAAATTAGAGGCCTCCTCTAAATCAGATACTGTCATCAATCTCACATAGAGCTTCCTGCCCAGTAAAATCTTCCTTAATTGGTTTTCATTCTGTTGTTGTTATTGTTGAAAAACTGAAAGAGAGTGAGCCATCCCAGGAAGCATCATGGGAATTTCAGACACACACACACACACACACACACACACACACACACACACACACACCCCCCTTTAAAGCTCAATTGAGTGCATCTAGATTTCAAGGAAATACTAACAAGGAACACGTTGAGGGTATTTTCCACTGGTTTAAAAATAAAGCATTCTACCCTTTAAAAAAATAAATCCCTGAATTATAGAAACAGGAAGCAGCAGCTGGATTTATCATCCTTCATTTCCTCTGAGAGTCACGGTAAGGAACTCCCCGTTGAGACAAAAGCCATGGAAAGGTTAGCCCCTCCTGCCTGAACCCACACATTCACATGCTGCTGCTGCTGGTCCAACGTGGACAATGGTCAGTCACTTTAAACTTGCTTCGTCTTACAAAGCTTTGTGTGTCCAAGCCCTGCGTTTTGATAAAATGAAAAATCTGACTACCATTTAAACACACATACATAACTGGTCTTAGAAAGACCTCACTCTCATTTCTCATGAAGATGTCTCTTTCCTGGGCTCACCCAGGAGGGCCTTAAGGGCCGGAGGACCTAAACACACAACAGAAGATGCAGCAGATTCAACAGAAGATAATGACAACACCCCTGAGGGACTCTGCAGCCTTGTTCGAGTGGCTGTACTGGAAGAAAGCAAAAGGGCTGACTGGGTTCTAGTCTTCTTGCAGTTATTTGTGATTATAGTTGAAATACTTAGTCTTGCTCAGCCTCAGCTCTTGTGTCTGTGAAATGACAATGAGGCAACCTATTTCACAAAAGTGTAATGAGAAGTGAGATGATGGATACGAAATACTTTGTAAATTACACAGAAATAATAACAGACTAGAGTAACAGCAATCTACATATCTGCATAGGTGGCTTTGCCAGTTCCAAAGCTTTCACCAATATTATCATTTAGGTTGATCCTCAAAATGACACAGTTGGGTGGGTGGTGATGACATCATCATCATCACTATTATGAATGTTGTATAAATGAGCTGGTGTAGAGGCATAGAATGGGAAAATTATGTCCTAACTCCTTTGCAAGTATTCACATTATTTAAAAACCTTTGTGGCAACATGTGAGTGATACATACATGGCTGGGAGTTATGAAAGTCACTCACAATTCAGGGCTGCTACTCTAGGCAAATCCCTTAACCTCTCCAGGCAACATGATTCATCTATTTGTCACTGGGTTGGTGAAAGACAAACATAAATTAGATCTGGTTCCATCTCTAGAAAAAGTCAGTTGGGGCAAGGCGGCTGATGATGGTGGTGGAAAGAAGTGACATATAAACACATTGATTACAAAACAGTATTTACTTAAAATATTGAGTATGAACAAAATGCTGTGGGATCACAAAGCAGGAAATGACTAATGTTGGGGGACTCATGAAAGAATTCCTCTAATTTGTTTGTAAACTGAGAAGAGAAGGAAATCAGACTACAAATTGATCCATGTCCCATTTGAGGCTAAAACTCTGAGAAAATGCAGCTTAGAAAGGTTGTCAGCAATCTCAATACACAGCACGATTCCTCTTCCTCATCTGCTCATAGCCAATACATGATTTAAAACAATGAGTAGCTGGGTGCTGTGGCTCACGCCTGTAAACCCAGCACTTTGGGAGGCCAAGGAGGGTGGATCATCTGAGGTCAGGAATTTGAGACCAGCCTGACCAACATAGTGAAACCCTGTCTCTACTAAAAATACAAAATTACCCAGGTGTGGTGGTGTATGCCTGTAATCCCAGCTACTTTGAAGGCTGAGGCAGGAGAATCACTTCAACCCAGGAGGCAGAGGTTGCAATGAGATAAGATTGCACCATTGCACTCTAGCCTGGGCGAAACTCCATCTCAAAACAACAGCTTAGTTATCCAAAGTGCTAGAAAATTATACTTAAAAAACTATGAAAGATAGTATCATCAGAATATTATTTAAATACAAATCATACTTGTAAGTCTGTGGTAACTGGGTCTATATAACAAGGTTAGCCCCATGTGCAGTAATCATGACGCCAAGTCCTAGAGCCAGACTGTCTGAATTCAACTTGTGACTTTGTTGGAACTAGCTGGATGAACGCGGGAAATATACTTGATCTCTCAGTGCTTCTGTTTGCTCGCTTATTAAATGGTGGATGGTGGTAACAATAGTAGTAGTAGTAGTAGTAGTAGTAGTAATGGCCAACAATCTCATAGGATTCTTGTGAGGATTAAATGAGTTAATATTTACAAGGACTTAGAATAGTTCCTGGCACAAACTACAGGTTACTTAATTAGCTGCTGCACATTCCTGACAGTTAGGAACAAAGGGGAGTGAAGGGTGCTGGCACTCAGAATTAAGACACAGTGGAAGGTTGGGCACAATGGCTCATGCCTGAATCCCAGCACTTTGTGAGGCCTAGGTGGGTAGATCACCTGAGGTCAGGAGTTCAAGACCAACCTGGCCAATATGGCAAAACCCATCTCTACTAAAAATACAAAAATTAGCCAGGTGTGATGGCCCATGCTTGTGATCCCAGCTACTCAGGTGGCTGAGTCAGGACAATTCCTTCAACCTGGGAGGTGGAGGTTGCAGTGAGCAGAGATCTCACCACTGTACTCCAGCCTGGACAACAGGGCAAGACTCACTCTCAGAAAAAAAAAAAAAAAAAAGGACACAGTGGAAGACAGGAAACCCAGCACCTGAAAGATGGATGGGAAGCCCTTTGAGACCCTTTGCTTTCCAAACGTGATACATGACAATAGCCTTTCTGCATGAATAAATGCTGACAGGTTTGTTTGGAGAAGCTTGAGTTATCTGTTCTTATGTGTTTCTTGCAAACATTTGAATTAAGATGAGCTAGGGTACATAATACAAATTCAGATTCCTGGCCTTCACCCAGACCTTTTCCCTTTCTACATGAGCCCCCACAGACCTTCAGAAAATAGCTGTTGACAGACTGGAATTCAATGAACAGGAAAAGCAAACTATATGCAGCCTGGGAGGCCTTGCCAGCAAGACTGAGCTGAGATGACTCAGCAGGTTAGAGCTATGACCCTTCACTTCTGGAGTCATTACTCCAGTTCTTATCCGGTGCCTACTGCAAACGCATGCACACAGGCTGGTCTTACTCCAGAGCCCCTCTAAGAATAACATGCAGTGGCTAACACAACTTGGCACCACACACAGGCAGGTTTTTCCAAAGAATGCCAGTCCCGGGTCCTGGGTGACAACTGGCTCCCAAAGGTTCGGCTGAGAAAGCCAACACCAAGGACAGGCATCGTGAGCAAGCAGCAACCTGGCCATCATGGTCTACTTTTTTATAAAAGATTGTTTTTTTGTTTTGAGATAGAGTCTTGCTGTGTCACCCAGGCTGGAGTGCAGTGGCGTGATCTCAGCTCACTGCAACCTCTGCATTCTGGTTCAAGCGATTCTACTGCCTCAGCCTCCCGAGTAGCTTGGACTACAGGCGCCTGCCACCATGCCTAGCTAATTTTTCTGAGTAGAGACGGGGTTTCACTATCTCAACTTATAGTGTTTTCATCTTGCCCCACCCACTTTAATTCTTTAGGCCCTTCCTTCTCTGGTTTGTCCTTGGGAGTCACAGAAACTGGCTTGAATCCTGAGTAGGGGAAGGTTAGATGGTTTCAGGCTAACCTGGGGATTTCATGATGATAATTATTCTCAAAGGCAAAAACAATGACTTTTAGCAGCCTTCCAAGCCTCTAGAATCATTAAATAAAATGGCATGTGAATATCAGATGGAAGAGGTATTAAGAGAATCTTAAAAATACATTTATGTTTTAGGAGAAATTAATTCAGAGCCAGCTATAAAGTTTCTGGGCTCAACTCAAGACACCAGATTGAAATGTTCATAAAGTAAGAAATTTCCTTTTATGAATCACAGTTATTACTACAGTTATGAATATCAGCAAACACCCCAAAAAGTAAGTGTCGTAAAGCACCAGATGTAATAATGTTTAACTTTCTGGAGGAAACTCTCATCCTTAAAATAAACCAAGTCCACCAGAATCCTGAAAAGACATATTCCAATATGTGTAACCATGCTTGCCCGCAGATTAAGGGAGATAAAATATCTAATACCACCCTTTCTGCTAATCCTGCCATTTCTCACAGCAGTGAGAACAGTGTCGCATGAGTGTAAATTACATGTGGCAATGTGATACTGTGTACCTCACTGAAAAGGCATCAGGACAGACAACTTTAATTTTGATTAAATACTAGGCAAACAAACAAAAAGTGATGAAGAGAATTGAACAGATGTCATTACAGAGAAAAGATATTACCTAATCTATTCAAGGTGAAGCATTTTCCGAAATTTCCTCTTATTAACAATTCAAACAACTTTCATCATGATAGAAAGAAACTGAAAATCAGTTCATCTGCTCAAATGGAGAGTGCTACTACTTTCCCCATGCTGTCACCAGCACTCCACACCACTCTACCCTCTCTGCCTTTGCACTCAAGAGTACATACAGTGCAATGATTAAGAGAAGAGAAACAGGAATCATGCTGCCAGAGCCAAGAATCCTGGCTCTGCCATTTATTAGCTGTGTGATGTCAGGTGTGTTACCTAACATCTCTGTTCCCCTCTGTCTTTCTCAGTAAGAGGGAGACACAGCACTCACCTCAGAGGTTGTGGTGGGGATTTAGTGAACCCATACATGTCTGCACTTAACAGTGCCCAGTGCACATTAAGCAATCAATTTATTTAACTTCAAAGGCAATGACATGGGATTAACCAGGCGATGAAAATAAGAAACTGGGGATTACTTACGGACTATGCAAAAGACAAATGTTCCCCCCAGGCAACCAGACTGAACCCATTAGAAAACATCCTTTTATTCTGTGGGCTCAGGGACTCAACTTGGTCATTCGTCTCAGTGGCTACAGCAGCTCATCAAAGAGGGCAGGCTCAAAGGACAAAAGGCAGGTCAGGAGAGATATGAAGACAGAAAGAATGCTTGAGTCTGGAAGAAACTGGTTTGGGGCAGCTCTGAAAATGAGTAACAGCCAACAGTCCACAATCATGGGATGCAGGGCTTGGAAATAAATAGTAGCAGGCCATTCAGATATTCATATCAGGTTAATATGGTTAAACTTTCCAGCATCTTCTCTTTGAGGTCTCTTCTGCAGGAGCATCTTCCAGTGACTGCTCTGCAGTCCTTGAAATATGTATGGCCATTTCTGGTGCTTAATTGTTGTGGAGAAAACATGTGTCTCAATTGTAAACTCTGGAGGAGGATGAGTGTGTCTCACGCCTTGTGCCTCTCTCCTTGGCCTAGCTCCGGCCCAGGGTCTAGCCCCCAGCATGGATATGCTCGCCTAGAAAGTATACAATCAAGTGAAACACTTGAGTGAGTCGTGCTATAGAGAAATGTGTTACTACACTAAAAGCAGCACACACAAGGCTGGTACAGAGACAAGGGCGGAGCAAAGCAGCATTTCCCTACCTCTGTGAGGCTTCAGTGGAAAGGCTCCGTCCAAGAAGTTTAGGAGGAGAAAAAAGATGAAGACTTCAGAGACAGGATGTACTGAAAAAAATTACGGTGTTCCTCCAAATAGAAATCAAATTTAAATAATAAACCATAAAATAGATATAAGAAAAATCCAGCAAAGGTCTGCTTTTTCTCATGAAAAAGTAGCAAATATCAAATTCTTAAAAAAAAAAAAACCATATTTGAGTGGGGTATCTGCTTTTCAGGTGCCCCAAACACATGTTTAATCTGCCTGTCTGGTAATCTAGCCCTGCTTGGGTGCCAAAGGATTCCGTCTAGATACAGAGAGGCGGGCATGAAAGAATGGAGTTGGCAGGAGCAGGTCAGGTGCAAAGGGAAGTACGAAGGAGACCGTGAGAATGAAAGGGTGGGGCAAGGGCACAGGTGAGGACAGTTGGGGATCAGGCAATGACGCAGTTATAGTACGGTGAGCAATTTCAATTCCTGCCAGGTTCAATCTAGACAGAACTTCAGAAACAATCTAAACCCAATCTTTTCCTTTTATAGGAGAGAAACTACGGCCCACTGATGACATACCCAAGGCCAGGCTGCCAGTTAGAGGGAGAGATGAACCTGAAATCTGGCTTCCTGGCTGCCTCTTCAGAGCTCTTTCCACCCAGCATATCTTCCTTTACGCTTACAGAGCATGGGGAATCAGAGCTCAGACAAACGGGAGAACTCCAGCCGTGAAAGGCCTTGCAGGCTTCCCTGCTCCAGTGCTGCCTGTTAATAGAGTCGGCAGAAGAGGCAGTCACCCTGTTTTTGATGAAAGCACTTTGTCTTCTGATAGGATTTGCTAGACTAGAAATGCATGGGGCACCATCTGTTTCCCAGGGCAGAGGAAGCCTGGCTGGTATCAGGATGCTGTGGAGTACACTTGACAACTTACAGCAGGAAAGCCTACAGCACAAGAATTATGCACCCCTTACATTCCCTGACTCATCTGGCCTCCTCTCGCCATGGCAAATAACTGAAATCACCATTGGATACCTGGCTTTGTGACTCCCTGATTCCTACGATGGTACAGTTGTAAAGGAAACAGGGTGAGGATAAGACACATAAACCAACAGAGACAGCTGCATTAACAATAGTCTTGATGAGATGCTGCTGTGGTTTTGCTGCCTAAAAATTGGGACAGAAAGAAAAATTAGTGTGAGGCTCAAGAGAAGCTTATCTTCACTGCTCTGTGTGGTCTCTGGACCAACTCTTAGTTTTCAGACCTCCTGAGCTACAAAGACTTTCTTTATAAAATCAGCCTCCTTTCTCTGAGAGATACTTCCAGTAAGTACCACTATGCTTCGATGTCCACCTCAGGTGGTAAACATATACTACATCTGGCCTGGACAAAGTTTTGTTTTTAGTCACAGTTTTTTTTTTTTTATGATGGACATAAATCACTCAACTGCATTATACTTCACTTTGTGTGGGTATATTTCAAATACCCACACAAAATCAGGCAAACTAAGAAGAAAACAGACGATGACTTTTTAACCTACATCTCTTGCCATCTTTACCTTCTGAATCTTCTCTGATACACTGTACCCAAAAAGGTCATTTCTCCCAGGGGAAAGCAAGAATTGAATAAAACACCATCAACATTAGCATCACATTATCCCTCTACCAGGTTCTCATCTACAGGCTTTTGCCTCCTGTGTTTCTGCTGCCTGAAGTACCCAGCTTTCTCCAATTTACTTTGTTAATTTCCTTTCTTTGCCTGCCGTTAGTGCCTATGGGAAACCTTCCTGGAATAACCCAGTCCTTTTAATCCTCCCTTGATGCTCTAAGTGTATCCTGTGCATTTCTGTCCCTCCACACTCTCATATAATTACCTGGTTTTGAGTCTGTCTCCTTCACTAAAGCTGTAATATTCTCCAGGGCAGGGATCATAATTCATTCACGTTTGTTTCCCAAGGGACTAGTATACTACACAGCACATGGAAGGGGTGCAATAAATACATAGTTGTAAGGCATTATCACACATATTCTTTAGCTGAATTCTTAGAGTGACACTGCAAGGTAGAAATTGTTGGTCTCATTTTACAAAGAAACAAGCTCAGAGAGGGTTCAAAGGATCTCCAGGGACATCAGTTCTGACATCCGTTAGCTCCCAGGCTAGATTTTCACTTTACTACATTATAATCATTTAACCATACAAGTTCCATATAGAAGACAAATGAGAAAGCATTGATCCTTTGATGTGGGCCTATACGTTGTGACCTGCATAACTGAAGAACGGATACACAAAATTTTCAAATGTGAGTAAAATCATTGTTCTAAAAGCAGCAACGATGATCAGCTAAGGTGATGGAGAATTAACTACATTACTTCTTTTCTCAAAGACTTCTCCATCCTAAAGCTCTGCAGAAATGTCTGGTGGACATGAATTAGATACAAAGTTGATCTGGTGGTAAGGTCACAAAACAAACTGCCTCTGGTTAACTGCCAACACGGTCAGACATCTTTAATTAGCCAGACATGGCACAGCAGCAATGGCTGGCACACGAGAAGTAACTTGGACGTGGCTGATTTGACCAGGCAGAAAAGAGGGGTCAGAGACAGGATGAGGTTGATTTGGATCTTTGACCCTCCATGACCCTCTGGCATACTTGAGCCTCTCCTCAGCCAAAGAAAGTGGTTTTCAGCACAGCTGCATCCTACAATAATGTGGGGTGGCCTCACATTATTCTAAGCCAATGTAACGCTAGGCCACAGCCCCAGAGGTGTCAACTTAGTGGGTCTACGGTAGGCCCTTGCATCTACATCTGAATCGTTGAAAAGTTCCTCTGCAACTGTAGCATGCGGCCAGAACTAAAGGCCTGGGTGTTTTCAAAGCTGAAGAGCTCATCTGGTTGATCCAAAATTAAGATGACAAGCACAACTGGAACACCTTTTGGAACTTTCCTTTCCTTTACATCCATCAGCATTTAAAACACTTAAGTAAACAGCCACTCAACACGTTGGAGTATGGACACTGCTTTTGAGTTACTCAACACCGGCCTTCACAGTGATGGAAACAGAACATTCCTCTGCTCTATCTGGGAGATTTTCCAGCCTCTTCTGTACAAGCATTTCTAATGACAGGAAACATACTACCTTAAAAGGCACTTTGGAGTGGTATGCTTAGAACAAGTGAATATTACAGTATGTAAATTAAATCTCAGTAAAGCTGTGTGTCTATGTATATATCTGTTTTAAGGTACTTTGCTTGATTTTGGGAACCGCACTTATTACAAGAAAGTTCCTTTGGATCTTTCTATGAAATTAACCAGTCTCTCTGTTATACTCATTGATCCTGGCCTTGCTGCTGGGGCCACTCAGGTTTAAGGCCAATTCCCCTTCCACTTGACTCTGAATTCAGGCATATCTGGGTTTGAATCCATTTACTAGCTTTGTGACCCACAGCAAAGGAGCTCTTTCTGAGCTGCAGTATCCTGATCCACAGGAAGTAAGAGTGTTTCCTCTGTCGAATCTGTGAGGATTGGCCAGCACCTAATACCTGGAACACTGTGAGATGCTCAAAGAATAATGTTTTCCTTCCCTTCCCCATAGAGGTGGAGTACAAGGCTAAACACCCAAGCATAGATATTTCATGATTCCTCAACAGGTTGCGATTTTCTATTTTTCACCATCCTCTCATGAATTACTTTTACATTTGATACATGTGGTGGCCTCACTTCCACAGCGTCAGTTAACTCTGGTACAATAACTGCAGTAGACCAATGACTGCTTACTGGCTCATATTCAAGGCTTTAAAAGTTTTAGGAACGCAAGATTTTTCCTCCCAGTATCAGCTGTTGGTGGGCACTAAACCACATACATGAGGTTCAGCCACATATCAGAGACATCTTTATTCAGCTGCTCAGGAGCATAGGGATCTGGTGGGAATTCGTTCTGTTATCTGCTGTGCCAGGAGTTGTACATCATGACAATGCTGCTCCTTCCCTGTACCAGGCACTCACCAGATGCACCTTGCCCCAGCCTCAACCTCCACCGCATCTCTGTCACCCACCCCTTTTACCTTGATTCTGGTTGAGCAACACAGCACTTCAGAAATCAAATGGGGTTTGTCTAAGGCAGACAGGTTTGAATCACAGTACGCTTACTCAGAGCAAACTACTGACTTTCAGCAAATCATATTTTTTCCAGATAACTAAAAATAAGCTTTGTTTTTTTAAAAAAAGTTAATAGGAAAAAAAAAAGCCTGATAGGAAACTGAAAAACCCAAGAAGCAAATTACAAAGTCATCTACAATCACAAACAGTTTACAGTTTGACGTGTCCTCCTAGGTCCTGCGTGTGTATAGACACAACATTCAGTTTTATGGGATTAAGACTGTACAGTGTGTATCATGCTTTTTCACACCCATGAATATTTACCAATTCTAAATCTCAAAGCTATATAAGTATTTTGATAACCAAGAAGATACTACACCAACTCAATCTGCTAGGAAAAAACGTAATCCCATCTTTCTTGGGACAAAGAAAGACAAAAATGGCAACAGGCTTCTAGATAAAAGCACTGGCAGAGTTCCGATTAAAATACTGTGTTCCCTTAACACTCAACTTAAAATAAAACCATAAAGCAACAGAATATGCCAAGTATAATGTTTCTAACAGAATTCATTAACAGATCTATATTATTAAAAAATTAGCAAGAAGATATGTTGCCACTGAATTACTGAATGCATTCCTATAGCACAGCCAAGAGATGCACATACATCAATAGTTATCATCAAAATGTGCACATGAACACATCTGCATACTTCTCTCCCTTTGGATTTCCTTCTGCCCCTCTGCTCCCAACCTAACAAATAGGTTCTAATACACTCTGCTGACTTCAAATCATCTAACTCTCTGAATATCAATCAGTACTCCCTCTGCAAAGGCTGAACCACCACACCTTTCCAAAGGGATTATTATGAAAATTAAATGATCATGCTGCAATAAACTGCCTAGCCTAATGTCTAATGGACAACAGGTATCCAACAAGTAGTAAATTTTTTTTGAGAATATGTGAATATGTTTACTTAGGTTTATTTCTCACGATATAGATTTAGCTTGTTTTTTTTTAACAACTGTGATTCACAAGAAAAGAGAGGAGAGAGAAAGGAAGAAAGACAAAAAGGGAGAAAGAAAGAGTAGAGTAATTATTATCATCACTAGTATGGCAATTTCTCACTCTTAGACGGACTCTGTCCTGAATGCTAATCTATTTGACTAGGATCCTGACCTGTGTGCTGGGTTCTCGTACCACTTTTGTCCTCCAGGGGTGGTAAACCCTGATCTTCATTCAGGAGCTTCACATACCCTTGGCCTGAGCACCCCTTACCTGTGTTAATTCTCCCTGCCAAGCCACTGTGTGCATTTCTCAGCTCCTCTTAGCAAACTGACAGTGTGTAAAGTGTGCTGGGAGTCACAAACATGCATTCTAAGTCTTGCTCAGCCACTAGCTACGTGACCGCAAGCCAGGCACATAAATGTATTGTATCTCGCTTCCCCTTCTGTGCGATGATGGTGTCAGATGACATGATCTCTGAGGGCTCCTCCAGATCCAAAGTTTACGACCCCTCCCTTCCCCACCTCCTGGCCTCTTCCCAACGATCCTTTACCACCCTCATCCTCCCCTCTGCCCTCCCATTCGCCCACAGGGGAGTCTTCAGGACTGATCCTCTCCCCACACTTTTACTTCTGCTTCAAGTCCTGGAAATATGCCGTTATTGGCCGTGTATTTATACAAAGTCACTTAAGCCATAGATTTTTGGGTGGTTAGTCTGGAAATCTAAAACTCATGTATCATTTTTTTGTCTATTAGAGAATGTATCTGTGGACATTCTATTAGGACTACAATGACTAATAAAGGTTTCAACACTTGCCTCTTAGAAGGAGACATAATATATACACTATGTAAAATGTTTAATAAACATATGTTGTCATGCCTTTCCTTTTCTGATGTTTCCCATAAAAAAGCTACCCATGTAGAGCTGAGTATGCTACTCCAGAGTATCAGACTCAGACTCAGAGACATTCTATCCTGGGCCTCACAAATTATACATAGATGTAAACTGCTTTAAGAAACATGATAAAGAGATTACTAAAATCATGAAAAAAAATGGTATAATTATTCATCTTCTTAGAGTTCTTTCAACACATCTTAAAATAATTTAGCTTACAGAAGTTCAAGGTCTCAACAACTTTTCAGAAGTTCAACTGCTGCCTAAAATGAAATATCATGTATCAATAGAAACTTGAAGATATTTTAATTTTTAAAAGTACATGTCAAATTTATTCACATAGAAAATTAAAAGATAAGTAAAAAAACAAACAGGTACCTCTTTAAAATCAACATTATGCTACTTAGAAGATACATGTGGTACATAGAAAAAAATTTATTACACATGTATTTATACACAGCATTCTGAGTTTGCACAGGGCTAACTCAAGTTGCCTTTGAAATTAAGCAGATATTTGAGATAAAATTATCTAGCTGGGAATTTTTCTGAGGCATTTGCTTGTTAATAATGATAGCTTAAAGAAAACATACCAAGTCTGCCAAATCTGTAAGTACACAGGGATTTAAAACTCTTGTCAAATAAGAAAAATGAACACATTTAAAAGCCGTCTAACAGACTTCATAATATATTATATGAATATAGTAGGCTTATCTTTTCTTGGGTAATAAGATAAAAGTCCTGCATGTGTTCCCAGTACATTGATATATTTTTAGGATCATGCAATAATTTTGTTTCTAAAACAATGTTAATTATCTGGCACACCTATCTGTCCTCAGAGAAGCAAGTACAGAAGTCAATGAACACTGTTGACTGTAGGCACTGAAACATCAGCCTGCTTGCTAACTGACTGATGGGTGGGTGGGGGCGTGGGAGACGTTCATCTATTTTTTGTATTTTTTTTTAGTAGAGATGGGGTTTTTCCATGTTGGTCAGGCTGGTCTTGAACACCCGATCTCAGGTGATTCACCTGCCTCGGCCTCCCAAAGTGCTGGGATTACAGGCGTAAACCACTGCGCCTAGCCAACCTTCACCTATTACAGACACATTTGGGTCTTGGAAGCTGACAATGAAAGAACATGGGCATCTTGCAGGGAATACAGTATTTTCCTCTTTCAACACTATGGTTCTCTCCAAACTTGACAGAATTTTCCATATCATGTCGGCCAATATTGTCCTCATTTATAAGATATGGAACACTGGTATCTTAAAGGAAAGAAACAACTATTTGAGTGGTGACTTACATTGCCTTTATGAAATTTACTTATGTCACTCACATTCAGATAATAGTAAGTACACATTATTTTTCTGTATTCCAGCTTACTCAATATTGTGCTGATAATGTACATGAACATTATCTTCCTGGTTTACTCTGTTCTCCATTCACTTTTAGCCAATTCATGTCAGCAACCTTTCTTACACTACCTGTAAACCCAAGGGGCTATGACTCTGTCCAATTTCTGGAAAGATTTAAGTTCAACTTGCCTCTCTAAATTACTATCTAAAAGAATGTTTAAGGGAGCATCTCAATTTCCTATGTTCTGAAAGTTAACACTCAGAGATAAACAGGAATCACATTTCTACTATACATTCCAGTCATCTTCAAGCATTTCCTTTCATGCCTTTGTGCTACTGATGCTAAGAATGTTATGTGCTCAGCTCACTCTAATATGAAGAGTGAGTAATACAGGGCTGTCTCAGTCAGTCTGGACTGCTATAACAAATTACACAGGCTGGGTGGTTTAAATGACAAACATTTATTCCTCACAGTGCTGGAATCTGGAAGTCTAAGATCAGGGTACCAACTCAGCTGGGTCTGGTGAGGGCCTTCTTCCAGGTTGCAGACAGCTGACTTCCCTGTCTATCCTCACATGGTAAGAAAAGGGCAGGAAAGCTCTCTGGGGTCCTTTTTCTAACAGCATGAATCCCATCCATGAGGGCAGAGCCCTCGTGCCCTAATTACTTCCCAAAGGCCCTACCTCCTAATAACATGACACTGGGGGTTAGGATTTCAACATTTTGTGGGGGACATAAACACTCAGTCCATAACAAGAGCCCTCTATCTCCAGCATATATTGCTCTAATGAGAGATATCAGGTAAGGGTTTAACACATTTTAATCTCAAGTTAGTAAAAAATTCACACCACCAATTATCTGCAAATACAGAACAATTCAAACGATAATTAAATTACTCCAGTATACATCTAACAATACTCTTTATTTTCCACTATGCTCTACTGAAAAAGAGTAAGTCTGAAATCATCAAGAGGTCTTAAGTCTAAAATCAACTGCATGTTTCAACGCATTTTACACTACTATCTAACATAAAAGACATTCTAAAATGCTAGGTATTAAAGCATCCAGAACAATACTGTACGCCCCATTACAATATAAATGGGTTTCATTGTACCTACTTCAGGGAAAAAAAACATATGCTTGAGAAGACAGGAGCATTCTTACCATCCTTGAAAATGCATGATTTCCAGTATTTTCTTTTGTTTTGTTTTCAGAATACTTTGTTCCTGGGGAAATGTGATAATTCTCTTGCAATTCTGAGCTACCATTTTTTTCTTAGTTAAATGAGCAAATAAAGTCAAATTTTAAGCATGAAATTAGATGCTTTCTAGACAAAAAAGTGGTATGAATATTTTTCAAGTAACTGAAAGCTATAATCATGTTCTCACCCACTGACTACCCTTCTGTTGCTTGCATATGCCAAGCTGACTTGTGTCTCAGGACCTTTGCACATGCTCATCTCTTTGCAGGACTGTTCATTCCCCAGATCTTCTCATTGTTCCCTTCTTCTCATCACTCCTGCCCTAGCTCAACTGGCATCTCTTTACCGAGGCTTTTCCTGATTAGTTTCCATCTCATTTCATTGTCTTCACAGCTTTTACAGCTATTTTCTATTATCTTGTTTATGTTTTTTGGTTGCTTATGGATCCATAAGCGGAGATCTTGGCTATTTTGTTCACACTCTATTCTCAGCACCTAGAACAGTACCTGTCATAAATGTTTATAGATTATCTGTTTAATCAATGAATGAATGAAAGAACAAATGAACCACGCGTCAACTGAGAACTCACGAGGACGTGTGATTTCAAATAAACTTTGTCTGATTGATTTCAAGAAAGTGTTCACAAAGTTATACCCAACAACCTTGTGAATTTGATAGAAATATCAATCTAGTGACAGTTCTATAGATTCCTTACAGGTCAAATCACTGCACCTAGAGTGCTAAACAATGCGAAGGGGGGAACTTGGTCCAGCTTTATCCCACACTGTTATCAACCATTTGGAAGATGAAACATTTTAAATCACACAATGCTGAAAAGGATAGCAAATGGGCTGGAGAACAGGATCAGGTATCAAAAAGATCTCCACACGTTGAAAAGGCAGGCTAAAACAAACAAGATGATGTTTAACAGGGATCAGTCTAAAGCCTTGTACATAATTTAATAACTCAGGCATGGAGAAAGGGAGTTCAGGACACTTGGCTTAACAGCAGCAGCACTGTGAAATATCCAGCATTTTATCATTGTGAGCCTCACATGGGGCAAACACACGGCTTGACTATTAAAGAACAATTATCAGAATGCAAAACAGAACAATGTAGCATGCTCAGGTAGGATGAAGTGGGGTTATACAGGCTCAAAAACAAATTATTTTATTCAATAATAGTTTCTGAGCACTTATGATGTGATGGACATTATACATGGAAGTGGAGAGGCAGATATAAGAGACCCAAAGTCTAGTGTGGAGTGAGAGAACCCAGAGCTGTTACCAGAGAGGGCAGGGGATGATGGCAGAGGGGCAAATGTAAGCTACAGGAACAAAGGGAGTTATTTAACCCACACCGAAAAGCTGGAGAGGGTTCTCCAGGAAATGTAACTCTTGTGCACAGATGAGCTAATCAAGAAGGTGTTATAAAAGTGAAATCAAGAACTCAGCACTGTGTCAGGCACAAAGCAAGTCATAATAACAAGGTAGGGTGCTATTAATATAATCAACATTATTGTGGTTATTATTATTACTAAAACGAATGCACCTTGACAACTCTTTCTTAAAGTAGAATTCCAAATAATATATGTAGAGGAAATGATGGAAAGACAAAAATCACCATTAGGCAAACATTACAGCAATAACTGTTGCAGGCACACGACAGTGATGACAACTAAAATAGTGGGCAAAAGTATGAAAAACAGGATATTTGCATAGTCTCAAGGTATCTCTCCACAGGATATTTATTATGAAGGTGAAAAGAATAATTTTATAATGGAGTCGCAGACATCATCCTTACTAACAGATCACAGTTTCACCACCAGTAATAAAACGTATCAGCATCATGTGCATCTCGGTATGACGAACTTGGAAGAACACATCAATTCTGTGGTATTCTTGCCAAAAACACATAAACCCAATCTAACCATGAGAAAATACCAGAAAACCCAAATGGCTGGACAATGTACAAAGTAACTAGCCAGTATGCTTCCAAAGTGTTGATGTTATAAAAGACAAAAACTGAGGAATTATCTTCATGGCTTGGAGGAGACTAAGTACTATGTGGGATCCTGAATTGGATCCTGGACTAGAAAAAGGTCTCTAGTAGGAAAACTGGCGAAACTTGAATAAGGTTTCTAGATTATTTAACAGTATTGTATGAATGCTGATTTCCTGGCTTCTAGAATTGTGCTATGGTATGTAAGGCATTAATATGAAGGGAAGCTGAGTGAAGGATACTGGAGAACCCTGCATTATTTTTGTGACTTCTTAAGTCAAAAAACATTTCAAAATCAAAAACATGGATGTGCCTGAGCCAGGAACCAGAGATTCTGCCAGGGAATGAGAGTTTGGGGACTCCTAGGTTAAACCATGTCAGGAAAAAGACTCAATGAACGATATAGCGTACAAAGCCTGGGGGCTATAAATACCAAAAAGTTGGCTGTAACCAGGAAAATGTAGTGAGAACAGCCCTGAGTTAGTTGGTTCTCAGAAGAAAGTTGAACCTGTTCATGATGACTCAGCTCCAATATCAAGAACATCAATCAACACTTTTGTAACACGGAGGCCCCCAGGCTCCTAAGGTGTGGTATGCTGCCCTCACCTATAATGCTTTTAGAATCCTGAAGCCTTTGTGTGTGTGTGTGTGTGTTTTTTTTTTGTTTTTTTTTCTGGAGACAGGGTCTTGCTCAATTTACCTAGGCTAAAGTAGAGGGGCACAATCTCGGCTTCCTGCAACCTTGACCTCCCAGGTTCAAGCAATCCTCCTACCTCAACCTCCCAAGTAGCTGGGACCACAGGTGCTCACTACCACAGCTGGCTAAATTTTTGTATTTTTAGTAGAGACCAGGTTTCACTACGTTGGCCAGGCTGGTCTCAGACTCCTGACTTCAAGTGATCTGCCCGCCTTGGCCTCCCAAAGTGCTGGAATTACAGGCATGAGCCACTGTATCGGGCCTGCCTTTAAAAAATTTCTTTTAAATATATAGTTTTAGATTTAGAGGAAAGTTGTGATGTTACTGCCAGGAGTTACGATGTACTCCACCCACTAATAATATCATAGATTAATCACAATTCACACACCAATAGAAATACATTATCCACTAAAGCCCATACTTTTTTGCAGATTTCCTTGGTATTTACCTAACGTTCTTCTGTTCCAGGATCCCATCCAGGACACCATATTACATTTATTACTCATCTCTCCTTAGGATCCTTTTGGTTGAAACAGTTCCTCAGATTTTCCTTGTTTCCGATAACCTTGACAGTTTTGAGGAGTACTTGTCAGGTATTTTGTAGAATGACCATCAATTGGAATTAGTCTGTTTTTCTCAAGATTAGCCTGAAATTATGGGTTTCTGGGAGGAAGACCCCAGAGGTAAAGTGTCATTCTCATCACATCATATCAAGCATAACTACTAGCCTGACTTATCACTGCTGATGTTAACCTTGCTCACCAGGCTTTAGCAGTATTTGTCAGGTTTCTCCCCGTTTCCACATTGCTCTTTGGAGGGGAGTCACTACGCACAGCCCACACTTAAGGAAAAGCCATGTTATTATGACCCACTTCTTTGAGGATGGAATACCTACATAAGTCATTTGGAATTTTTCTGCACATATTTGTCTATCTCCCTATGTATTGATCCAACATTTATTTATACCAGTATGGGTACATATTTCATAATTTGGGTTATAGTTCATTAGTACTTTGTTACTCAAATTATTTCATCTTTGGCTATACTGAGCTATTTCAGTATCTCCTGTGTCCCTCTGATAAACCTTCGTCACTGCGGGGCTTTTTAAGCTCTTCCTTACTTTCCAGCACTACAAGATGCTCCACGTTCATCTGGCACACTCCCTGCTCCAGCTCTGCAATCTAGAAACCGTCATTCTGTTTCGGAACGAGGACTCCTGGTTGCTTTTACAGGACCATGGTATAAGAAACCAGTATCTGGATGCCAGGTATGCTTGCTGCTGCTGGGGCGTTGTTGCTTTTAGGCTCTCTCGGCTGACACAGCAAAGAAATTGTGTGTTTACTAACTCATGTTTACACACATATCTATAAATATTCCTTTGTATTTTGTTTCTATATCAAGCTAAACATGAATTCATACCGGTATCTCCAATTCAAATCCATTACCACACAGATCGTTTCTCTCCTTGCTTATCTATAACTTTTCGTTCCAAAGTGAGAAACCAAGACCTTCATGATCCACTATCCACTTACTTAATTACTCAATTCCAGTATACATATATAATGGTTTCAGAATCATTAGCCTATATTCTCATGGAAAACAATTTTATCAAACAAAACACAGTGCTTGTATACAGTTCCTAAGTTACTTAGGTCAGTACCCTTTCTCATTCACTTTGTTCAGTGAGTTTATTCCATACTTTGTAATACAGTTGGATTCTTCTGTCATAGTCTGAATTCCATCCTGGGATCCTCCAACCTCCTAAATGACTTTTAAAAATCTGGATACATAACGTTGAATATGTGCTGTAAAGTTTTATGGGTTTTGACAAATGCATGGTGCCATGTCTTCCCTGGTGTCCTTTTACATCTTTTCCGTTTTCTCCTGAAGCATCAGATAATAATTTCAGACTATGATCAGTCCACCCATCTCTAAGAAACCTCCCTCCCTGTGGCTCCCAAATCTGTCAGTAGCCAAGAAACTAAATAACTGAGGTGGTAACATTATAAAGAACATAATAAGAAGGATGCCATGCCATAGGACTCTCTGTTCTATCCCACATTTTAAATTCATGATACTGCTACAGAAATTTTGATTGCATAAAGCTTAAGAGGATAGTATACAGCACAGAAAGAATTAGCAATTAAAACACCTTAATAGGCTGAAAGATGGGCCAAACCAAAAAAAAAGGTTAGATTACCAGGGAAGTCAATAATTTGATTCAAAAATTCAAGAGTACAGATCAGGGAAAGAGAACTAGTTTAGTTACTTTATCATGAGATACTTCAGTGTTTTCACAGGTTGAAAGCTTGCTATGAGGCAACAAAGGGACTTGGTCACCAAAAAAACCATTACCAGGACAATGACCAGGACAGGGGAGGAGATGGTCAGCTAGTCTTTGTGCTAGTCAGATCATGTGTGTCATTCTGTGTTCAGTTCAGTTCTGGGCATCAAAGTCCAAATGTGACACAACTACCAAATGAATCAGAGCTATAAACAGTCTAGAAAAATTCATTCAACAAGCATTTAGTGAATACTACCATTCACACAAGGTATTATAATATTTGCTAGTGTCCAAGGGTGATAATAAAAAAAAGTGTATCATATCCAAGCACTGCTCAAAGTACTTCATTGATTAACTTAATCGGATAAACTCCTCCTTTGTGAACCTTCCAGATATCTGAGGTTTCCAGATTTTACCCATGTAAATGATTAGGATATTCAACAGCTTATATTTAGTCACTTATTCTCTCAGATTTTATACTTTTCTTTCATTTTTTTCTTCTAAGAAATAAAATTTAACAGATCACCAAATCAGCACACACCCAACATTTGGCATCATTTCTTTAAAAGACGTTTTTTAAATGTCTTTTTAAAAACTGACTTTTTGGCCAGGCGAGGTGTCTCATGCCTGTAATCCAGCACTCTGGGAGGCCAAGGCAGGTGGATGACCTGAGGTCAGCGGTTCAAGACCAGCCTGGTCAACTTGGCAAAACCCCATCTCTACTAACAATACAAAAATTAGTCGGGTGTGGTGGCATGTGCCTGTAATCCCAGCTACATGGGAGGCTGAGGCAGAAGAATTGTTTGAACCCGGGAGGTGGAGGTTGCAGTGAGCCGAGATTGTTTCATTGCACTCCAGTCTAGGCAACAAGGGTGAAACTCCATCTCAAAAAAAAAAAACAAGCAAAAGTGACATTTTGATTATAAAGTTAATGACATTCAATAAGGAAAAATTGGAAAATATAAATACATAGAAGTAAACAAAAGAAAAATCAGGTAAGTTTCTGACCACTGTTAATATTTATGGCATTCCCCACCACTCTTTGCTATGAACAAATTTGCAGTTTTCTTTGAAGTTATCACTCTACATATGCATATTTGTATTTAACCTAATTAACCTCACATGCATATTTCCCTTTTATGAAGTAGGCTGCTGTTACTCCCAATTTATGGGCTGTGAATACAACATACGTTTTGAGATAAAAACTGAGGAAAATGTTTCTTCCTTCTCACCTTATTTAAATTGATTATTATTTAGTGCTTTAAGGTTTCTAAAAAGATGTTCTTGTCCTTACAATAAATAAATGCTAACAGAAAGAGAGAAGCGGCCTCTTAATTGCTACTACAATTTAACAAGCACTTAACTTATTGGATAAGAAAAAAAAGTTACTGAGTAAGCTAGTGTATAAGAGGTACTAGATCCTTCTTCCACTACTTAAATTTCTAAGAAGAAACTTGAAGAAACTCGGAGGAAAAAGAAAATCTTAAATATGACTTCTATCCCTGAAGAAGTTACAAATGACCCCTTCGGTCTGGGGCGCTTGAAAAGAGCACTTCCCTGTTTTGAGACTTGAGAAGAGTCTCTCTCTCTTCAGAGATTAAATGAATTGGCAAAGGATAAATCTTAGGATATTTAAGTTTCCACTAACTGCCATGGATGAGGCACACTACACTCTTAAAAATGGGAGGAAAAATTTCAAAGACAATGAGATTCATCATGGATGAAGTATGATATACAACAGATTCTCCCATTACTATTCCTCTCCCTTCTCTTACCTCTTAACTTTTTTTTTTTTTTTTTTTTTTTGATACAGAGTCTCGCTCTGTTGCCCAGGTTGGAGTGCAGTGGCGTGATCTCGGCTCACTGCAACCTCCACCTCCCAAATTCAAGCAATTCTCTACCTCAGCCTCCAGAGTAGCTGGGATTATAGGCGTGTGTCACCATGCCTGGCTAATTTTTGTATTTTTTAGTAGAGACGGGTTTCACCTTCTTGGCCAGGCTGATCTTGAACTCTTGACATCGTGATCCACCCGCCTCAGTCTCCCAAAGTGCTGGGATTACAGGCGTGAGCCACCACGTCCGGCACTTTTCTTTAATGAATAAAGGAATAGAAGGAAAAATGCAATTAAGTGAGCTAAAGCATTGCAACAAACTAGAATAATGTTACATTGTGAAGACCAAGCAAAACAGCATTTGTCTATAGGTCAAAGACACATCAGGTTACATCTTATGAAAACTGATGGAAAGGAAACCAGGGAGTAAACTTAAAATGACTCCTTGCCTATTCTGCCTCCACAGCCTGCAGCCTGAAGCCATGGTTTGAAGGATTGAGGATCCTGTAAGAGACAGATAGCAGGGAACTCTCTGCACACCAGGTCTTCACTGATGCCCAAGTACAATGTGTTTATTCCATTAAAGAAAACAAACTTAAGGAAGACAGTAAATACCAGCAACAGCAGAATAAGGATTCTCTGATGGGTCCAGACAGATGTTTCTTTGTGCACATATACAGGAAACTTACAATTGCCTTTTTGTCCTTTCCAAACACCTAACTTAAAAATCTCTTCCTTCAGACTATTAAATGCGCTGGTACCATCCTTACTAAGATGTATTCACACCATTAAGAAGTTAATGTGTTCTAACACTAACAGGACATTAATTATCAAGTTGGAAATGAAATGGAGAGCAGAGGAATGTGTCTAGATATGAATTTCTCCATCACTCTTTAAAAGGAAGATGTGTTTCTGGGTCCTCCTGTTTATTTTATGACATAATACATGCATCCATGCATGCACACTTTATAAACAATGCTATATGCAGCATTTTAGGCAGGAAGACCACCATGAACAAAGGCACTGAGGAGGACTGAGTTCACTCTGCGTTGAAGGTTAACATGCCTGGTGTGAATGAAGCCAAAAATTTGTACTGAGTAGTCATAGGAAATAAAGTCCAAGGATAAGATTTTGCAAGATTTCAGAGGACATCAAAATCCAAAGAGAGTATAGTTTTATTTAACAGGCAGCAGATACATGGTACAGATTCACAATAACATGAAATGGTTTAGAAAGTATAGTTATACCATGGTATATGAGATCTGTGGTGTGGTTGTGGGGAGATGGGAGGATGAGAGATACTAGTAATTGTCTGGGAGGCTGCTGCCACAACTTAGCTAGAGGCAACATCAAGCATGATATCAGTGGGACTGAGGTAGAAAATGCAAATGCGGTATCTTAAAGGGAGAAATGTAGGTGGGAACTGGGATAGTGTGGGTATAAGGCACAAAGGCAAGAAAAGGTTCCTGATGCCAAGATCCAACAGTACACCATTTAAGTAATTGTTATTATCAGTTACTGTGCCCTTCTCTGGTTCCAAGCATATCTGAGTTTTACAAACCTAATTTCTTTCCATTGTCACATCAAGTCTGAGAGGATTTATAATTCTAGTTTACAATGAGAAAGGTGGGATCTTCGAAACATTAAGCAGCTTGCTAAAGATCACCCTGCTGCAAGAGTTAGGGTTTAAACCTGTGTCTGTCTATCTAACTTCATGCTTCTTATCCATGCTATTGCTTCCCCAGTGTCAAAGCCTGCTCTTCACCATAAATCCTTACCTAAATAAATGCATGCACCTAAATACTCAATACTTCCCCTTGCTTTCATTAGTTAAGAGTATAACATCACACATATGATTTCTGATATCTGGATGTGAATATATATGGCAAGTGGGAGCTCCAAAGTGCTGAACAGATGTTAGGTATTATTTTTATTATTACGTGGGCGTTTTCCTTCGGTGACTAATGTCAGGAAATAGAAAGGGCTCCATTACATAGGTCTACCTCGTCTACAGCCCACCCTAAGGCTTACTGTGAAATCATTTTCTTTTGTAACAAGATATAAAGAACAAATTAAGAATCTGTGTTCACGCATTTAGGATTTTTGCAGAAAGGCCCATCTGCAATTTTAGGTGCAGGCTGTAGCATGAGTAGATGGTGTTCAAACAACCTGCCCTACTTTCTTCAGCAATGAGAAAGGAAAAAAAGTTTAATGTGAAACACACGCTAAACTAGCTGGTTTGCTTTCCTATAAACTTTACCTACAAAGAAGAATCAGTAATAATAAATAAGAAAGAAATGGATCAAAGTACCCACACTGATAGGATCGGATGCCCTTCCTGAGTTGGATGCTGGTGTCTGTTTGACTGGGTGTATGGGTTTTCAGAAAGCACTCAGCTTTTCTAAAGCCCCTATGTCTCTCCACTGACAGATTCACAGACTGCTAGTGCTGAACAGAATCTGCAGGGTTGTTTCACAAAGGAGGTAACTGAGGTCCTAAGAGATGAACATTCAGTGCTCTGCATTTTCTGTCTGATCATCAATATGTCAATTATACCACTTGAACATGTTAGATATTTTGGAGCATTCAAGGGGTCTATCATTAGTCCCTCCTGTTTTTTCTTTCTTGTTTCCCTACCCAGTTGAAATCCCACAGTCAGTGATTTTAACAGCAGCCTTAAAGGCCCAGAATCCACAGCCTAGGCCAGCTCCTGCAGGGCATCACTCTCCAGCAGGGACTTTGCTGAGAATTTCCAATACCAGTGCTGATCCCAATGAGGTGTGCTGTTTATCTCCTCTCTTACCATCTCAGAGTGACCATGCACTCAGAAAACCCATGGGTTCCTTCCCCTTAGCCTTTGGTCATGGTTGGGTCTCCCCCACTCTCAAAAATAAAACCCTATATCTAACTGGATCTGACTGCCCCAATCTGCCCACCACATTGCTATCAAAAGTAGTTTTTCTTTTCTTTTTTTTCTGTAAGATTCTTTTTTTTTTAATTGCATTTTAGGTTTTGGGGTACATGTGAAGAACATGTAACATTGTTGCATATGTACACACATGGCAGTATGGTTTGTTGCCTTCCACCCCATCACCTATATCTGGCATTTCTCCCCATGTTATCCCTCCCCAACTCCCCACCCCATGCTGTCCTTCCCTTATTTCCCCCCAACAGACCCCAGTGTGTGATGCTCCCCTCCCTATGTCCATGTGTTCTCATTGTTCAACACTCGCCTATGAGTGAGAACATGTGGTGTTCGCTTTTGTGTTCTTGTGTCAGTTTGCTGAGAATGATGGTTTCCAGGTTCATTCATGTCCCTATAAAGGACACCAACTCATCGTTTTTGATGGCTGCATAATATTCCATGGTGTATATGTGCCACATTTTCCCTGTCCAGTCTATCATCAATGGGCATTTGGGTTGGTTCCAGGTCTTTGCTATTGTAAACAGTGCTGATATGAACATACATGTGCACGTGTCTTTATAACAGAAGGATTTATTATTCTTTGGATATATACCCAGTAATGGGATTGCTGGATGAAATGGAATTTCTATTTCTAGGTCCTTGAGGAATCACCACATTGTCTTCCACAATGGTTGAACTAATTTTCACTCCCACCAACTGTGTAAAAGTGTTCCTATTTCTCCACATCCTCTCCAGCATCTGTTGTCTCCAGATTTTTTAATGATTGCCATTCTAACTGGCGTGAGATGGTATCTTAATGTAGTTTTGATTTGCATTTCTCTAATGACCTGTGATGATGAGCATTTTTTCATATGTTTGTTGGCCTCATTTATGTCTTCTTTTGAAAAGTGTCTGTTCATGTCCTTTGCCCACTTTTAAATGGGTTTGTTTTTTTCTTGTAAATCTGTTTTAGTTCTTTGTAGATTCTGGATGTTAGCCCTTTGTCAGATGGGTAGATTGCAGAAAATTTTTCCCATTCTGTTGGTTTCTGGTTCAATCTAATGACAGTTTCTTTTGCTATGCAGAAGCTCTTACATTTAATTAGGTCCCATTTGTCTATTTTGGCTTTTGTTGCTATTGCTTTTGGTGTCTTAGTCATGAAGTCTTTGCCTATGCCTATGTCCTGAATGGTATTGCCTAGGTTTTCTTCTAGGGTTTTTATGGTGTTAAGTCTTATGTTTAAATCTTTAATCCATCTGGAGTTAATTTTTGTATAAGGTGTCAGAAAGGGATCCAGTTTCAGCTTTCTGCATATGGCTAGCCAGTTTCCCAAACACCATTTATTAAACAGGGAATCCTTTCCCCATTGCTTGTTTTTGTCACATTTGTCAAAGATCAGGTGGTTGTAGATGTGTGATGTTACTTCTGAGGCCTCTGTTCTGTTCCATTGGTCTATATCTCTGTTTGGTACCAGTACCATGTTGTTTTGATTACTGTAGCTTTGTCGTATAGTTTGAAGTCAGGTAGCATGATGCCTTCAGCTTTTTTGTTTTGTTTTGTTTTGTTTTGTTTTTGTTTTTGCTTAGAATTGTCTTGGCTATGCCGGCTCTCTTTTGGTTCCATATGAAATTTAAGGTGGTTTTTCCAGTTCTGTGAAGAAAGTCAATGGTAGCTTGATGGGATTAGTATTGAATCTATAAATTACCTTGGGCAGTATGGCCATTTTCCTGATATTGATTCTTCCTAACCATGAGCATGGAATGTTTTTCCCTCTGTTTGTGTCCTCTCTTATTTCCTTGAGCAGTGGTTTGTAGTTCTCTTTGAAGAGGTCCTTTACATCCTTTGTTAGTTGTATTCCTAGGTATTTTATTCTCTTTGTAGCAATTGTGAATGGGAGTTCACTAATGATTTGGATTTCTGTTTGTCTGTTATTGGTGTATAGGAATGCTTGTGATTTTTGCATACTGATTTTGTATCCTGAGACTTTGCTGAAGTAGCTCATCTGCTTAAGAAGATTGTTGGCTGAGACAATGGGGTCTTCTAAATATACAATCATGTCATCTGCAAATAGAGACAATTTAACTTCCTGTTTTCCTAATTGAATACCCTTTATTTCTTTTTCTTGCCTGATTGCCTTGAGCAGAACTTCCAATACTACATTGAATAGTAGTGGTGAGAGAGGGCAACCTTGTCTAGTGCCAGATTTCAAAGGAAATGCTTCTAGTTTTTGCCCATTCAATATGATATTGGCTGTGGGTTTGTTGTAAATAGCTTTTATTATTTTGAGACACGTTCCATTGATACCTAGTTCATTTAGAGTTTTTAGCATAAAAGGCTGTTGAATTTTGTTGAAGGCCTTCTCTGCATCTATTGAGATAATCATGTGGTTTTTGTCTCTGGTTCTGTTTATGTAATGGATTACATTTATAGATTTGCATATGTTGAACCAGCCTTGCATCCCAGGGATGAAGCTGACTTGACGTGATGGATAAGCTTTCTGATGTGCTATTGGATTCGGTTTGCCAGTATTTTTTTGAAGATTTTTGCATCAATGTTCTTCATGGGTATTGGCCTGAAATTTTTTTTAGTTGTGTCTCTGCCAGATTCTGGTATCAGGATGATGTTGGTCTCATAAAGTGAGTTAGGGAGGATTCCCTCTTTTTGTATTGTTTGGAATAGTTTCAGAAGAAATGGTACCAGCTCCTCTTTGTACCTCAGGTAGAATCTGGCTGTGAATCCATCTGGTCCTGGCCTTTTTTTGGTTGGTAGACTATTACTTGCTTCCTCAACTTCAGATCTTGTTAATGGTCTATTCAGAGATTCAACTTCTTCTTGGCTTAGTCTTGGGAACGTGCAAGTGTCCAGGAATTTAACCATTTCTTCTTGATTTACTGGTGTATATCCATAGAGGTGTTTAAACAACAGAAATTTATTTTTCACAATTCTGGGGGCTGGGAAGTCCAAGCAAGGCACTGGCAGATTTGGTGCCTGGTGAACACCCACCTTCTAGTTCCTACATGGAGCCCTCTAGCTTTGTCCTCACATGGTGAAAGGGGCATGCTAGCTCTCTGCGGTCTTTTAGTAATGGCACTAACCTCAACCTCAACAGGTCTGTCCTGCTGACCTAATCACTTTCCAAAGGCCCCTACCTCCTAATACCATCAAATTGGTGATTAGGTTTCAACATAAAAATTTGGGAGGCTGGAGGTGGGCTATCGACACAAACAATCAGACCACAGCACTGGTCATTTGGAAAATACCCAATATTTTAAGATGAAAATTATCGAAACAGTAGACCCAGAGCAACTGGGTAAGTTGAGAAATTTTATCACTTGCCAAGTTTCAGTTGCAAGTGTGGAGTGTGGAGTTTTCAGCTTAGTGAATTCCTTGTGCTTGTTGATACCAAGGGTTAACAAACAACCATAGTCATGGCTGATCACAGAGAGAGGAGAGGAATGAAAACAACTTTCCTCCTACCTGTCAACTCTGGACCTGGAGCGATTTGGGATGGCACAGCTCCAGAAACTGCAAAAAAGCTGCCATTAACAGTGTGAATGTAGTCTTTTAGATGAACATGAGCTGTGTTACATGGTGATTGCTTTTTTTTTTTGAAACTACATTATTAGCAACTCACAATGAATCAGTTATTTTTAGTCACCAATCATGAGTCTTCTATTCCCAGATTAGCATTAGATATTTCACCTGATAATGAGCACACCTCATAAAAATAGCACAATTATCTATATTTACAACCTGGAAATTTCTAGTGTCACCTTATGTTTGGTGTTGTTAGCATTTACTAGATGCCCTCCAGGATAAATATATGGCAAATGGTGCAGAGAATACCCCCTCCAGGCATTCAGAGTCGGTTACTGAGGTGGAAAGAGTGGAAGAATTCAAGTGAGATCACCTGAGTGTGAGGCCTAACTACAAATTTTGCATCTTTTTAGGCACATTTCTTAATCTCTCTGAGATTGCTTCTTAAACCAGAAATAACAGCTACCTTATGGAAGGTAGCAAAGAAATTAAATCCCATAAGCATTCCATTGCTCCCCTGCATTTCCCAACCACCCCCAGCTAGGCAGGGCTGCACGACTAGCCTAGCCAGTGAAAGACGCGTGGGAATGATGCTTCACTTCCAGCTCAGGCAGGGAAAATCCCACGTGTGCTTATCTCATCTCTCTCTCCCCTAGTCCAAGAGACTGAAAGGGCCACATTTTTGCAGATGGCACAGTTTACAAGATGGGGACTCCTCTTTCAGCTTGGGTCCCTGAGTGACTGTAGAGCAGAGCATTCACTTCCCCCTCACCCTTATGGTCCCTTAACGAACAGAAAGTATGAATAAGAAAGTCTTTATTGTGTCAAGCAATTTTCAGTTTACTTCCTCCACTCAGCAAAATGTAACCCACCTTCCCCAATAGCCAGGGTCATTTGAGGTGGTAAATGTAGCAGTAAAGAAAATGGTTTCTGGGGTCACACTGCCTGGATTTGAAACTCAGTTCCATTATTCATTAGGTTTTTGATTACCCTGTGCCTCAGTTTCCTCACTTATAACATGAAGACAATGTCTCATATAATTGCTATAAATATTAAATCAATAGATAGAACACTGTGAAAACAATACCTTACTTATAAGCATTATGAGTGAAAGTATACACCCCCTTAAATCCTTATGTTGAAGTCCTAAACCCCAATACCTTTGAATGCGACTATGTCTAGAGTTAGGGCCTTTAAAGAGGCAGTGAAGGTTAAATGAGGTCATACGGGCAGGCCCTAATCCAATATGACTCTTGTTGTTGTTGTTTGAGACAGAGTCTCGCTCTTCTTGCCCAGGCTGGAGTGCAATGGCACGATCTCTGCTCACCGCAACCTCTGCCTCCCAGGTTCAAGTGATTCTCCAGCCTCAGCCTTCCGAGTAGCTGAGATTACAGGCATGCAGCACCACGCCTGGCTAATTTTGTAGAGACAAGGTTTCTCCATGTTGGTCAGGCTGGTCTCGAACTCCCGACTTCAGGTGATCTGCCCACCTTGGCCTCCCAAAGTGCTGGGATTACAGGTGTCAGCACTGTGCCTGGCCATGACTGGTGTTTTTCAAGGAGAGGGGATTAGAACACAGACACAGAGGAAAAGTCGGTGAAGACAGAAGATAACCATCTACAAGCCAAGTAGAAAGGCCTCAGAAGAAATCAAATCCTGTTCATACTTTGATGGTGGGATTTCTAGCCTCCAGAATTGTGAGGAAATACATTCCTGTTGTTTAAACCATCTAGTCTGCCATACTTTGTTATAGCAGCCCTAGCTAGCACTCAATAAATAGCAGCTACTATGAGATACATTGCCAAGCACATACTAGATATTCAGTAAATCTAAGTTTCCTTTTCTCCTGGATTTCCCCAGGGTAATCTTCAATCCTGGCTGCACATTAAAAGATCTTGGAGAGATTTGAAAAAGTGCCAAGCCCAAGCTGCACCTACAGTTTTTCATTTACATGGCTTGGGTGGGACCCAGCATTGATCGGCTTTTATGCTCATTAGGTGAGTCTAATGTGTGCAGCCAGAGTCAAGAACTACTCTTCCACACTTGGCCTCAAATTGATGCTTACCTGCTTAATACTCTAAAAGTTTTCCCAAATTTGGTAACAACAAAAACAATGTATGAGATTTCCTGTGAGCCAATATCCTTTTCTAGCTCCAGGAAGGTGGCATTCAAACCACAAATTAAAAATCCAAGGCTGCATTGTGCTGACTTGACAGCTGGGCTGACAGTGTGCATTTTTTACTCAAGCCATGAACAGAGCAGCTGATCTGCTGCAGCATTTAAACCATCCACTGCAGGGAGGGGAGAGAAGGGTGAAGAGTTTACTCCTGGTCTCATCGGCTATGGATGAGGAAGAAAGGCCATAACACGGAACCACTGAAAGTACCAACTACGACACTAAGATACTATGGATACTAGATGTCAAAATAAGTTGTAAAATGGACAACCATGCAGATACATTCATGCAATATCATTGCTTAATGATGGGGATACATCTACCTGATAGAAATAAAGTTCAGAGTTTTGGTACTCAAGACACCCAGAACTTCAGTTGCCTTCTGTTCTGTTTATTCCATTTGTGTTGCAAGAAACAGTAGCTTGCTTATGTGGGCCCAAATAAGGAGGATGGAATAGGAAGATACAATAGGCAAGCCTGTAGAAATGGAAGGTCCTGAGGCGACAGCCAGCACAACCATAGGAAGAGCACCCGCGGGCCGTCAGGAGCAGAGAGGACCTCCTCCTCCTCCCAGACTCCACACGACCTCTCTAATCTGCGTTCCTTTGATCTAATCACTGTCTCTCTCAACTGGCTTCACTTGCTTCCTCCTCTGGCTTGCTTTTTCCAGGGCATTGAGACTCCTGGGCTCAAATTCCTACCACAAATTGGTGACAATTTTTTACTTTTGTTCAAATCAGCTCACTAAAATTTGATCATCCCTGCTTGTTTATTTGAGCTAGAACCTAAATCATAGGTCTTTGATCAACCAACAAATTGGCTGGTTTCAGGTGAAGAGCTTACTCCTGGTCTCATCAGCTATGGATGAGGAAGAAAGGCTGTAACACAGTACCAGTGGAAGTACCAACTGGGACACTAAGATACCATGGATACTAGATGTCAAAATGAGTTGTAAAATGGACAACCATGCAGATACAGTCATGCATTGCTTAATGATGGGGATACATTCTGAGAAACATATTGGTAGGCAATTTTGTTTTTGTGTGAACATCATAGAGTGTACTTACACAAACCTAGACAGTATAGCCTATTGCTACTAGGCTACAAATCTGTGCAGCATGTTACTCTACTGAATACTTAGGCAACCGTAACACAATGGTTAAGTAGTTATCTATCTAAACATATCTAAACATAGAAAAGGTACAGTAAAAATATGGTATTATAATGTTATGGAACCACCATTGTATACAGTCTGCTGTTGACCTAAACACTGTTTTGTGGCACATGACTTTCAAACAGGTGGTTGAGCACAGCTACAGTATTCTCAGATTTTGTTTTTGAGGAGAAGAAAAAGTAAACACAGGATTCTTGCAAAGTTATTTATTTGGAACTCTACCCCCAAAAAACTATTAGAACTAATAAACTCAGTAAAATTGCAGGATAAAAAAATCATTATATGAAAATCAGTAGCATTTCTATACATGAACAACAAGCTAACTAAAAATGAAATTAAAGAGGCAATGTTATTTACAATAGGTAAAAAAATATAAAATTACTTGAGAATAAATTTAACCAAGGAGATGAAAGACATATACAAAGAAATCTACAAAATATGGTGAAAGAAATCAAAGAGAATAGACAGAATTACTATTGTTAAAATGACCATTTTACCCAAAGCAATCTATAGATTCAATATAATCCCTATCAAACTACCAATCACATTCTTCACAGAAACAGAAAAAAAAAAAAAAAAAAAAAAACCTAAAATTTGTGTGGAACCACAAAAGACCAAATAATCAAAGCAATCCTGTGCAAAAGCAACAAAGCTAGAGTCATCATACTACCAGGCTTCAAAGCTGTAGTAACCAAAATATCATGGTACTGGCAATGAAAATAGACACATAGACCAATGGAACAGAATGGAGAACCCAGAAATTAATCCACATATCTACAGCAACTGATTTTTGACAATAGGGCCAGGAACACTTGCTGGGGAAAGGACATTCTCTTCAATAAACGGTGCTAGGAAAACTGGGGGTCCGTATGCAGAAGAAGGAAACTAGAACCCTCTCTTACCCTGTAAAAAACTCAAAGTGGATGAAAGACCTAAATGTAAGGCCTGAAACTATAAAACTATTAGAAGAAAACATAGGGGGAATGCTTCAGAACATTGGCCTGGGAAAAGATTTTCTTTAATAAGACCTCAAAAGCAAAAATAAGCATTATTATTGTAACTATAATTAGTAAGGATTATAACCATTATATTATGATATATTAATTATATATGATTATTAATAAGGATTATAATTAGTAAGGATTATATCAAATTGAAAGTTTTCTGCACAATAAACAATCAACAGAGTTAAAAAATAATCTACAGAATGGGAGAAAATATTTGCAAACTATTCATTTGATTAATATTCGGACTATAGGAGAAACTCAAACATCTCAGCAGCAAAAAAATAAACAGTCTGGTTTTAAAACGGGCAAATAATCTGAACAGACATTTCTCAAAAGAAGATATACAAACGGCCAAGAAATCGAAGAAGAAATACTAAACATCACTAGTCATCAGGGAAATGGAAACCAAAATCATAATGAGGCACCATCTTGCCCCAGTCAGAATGGCCACTATAAAAAAGACAAAAAAATAACAAATGCTGGTAAAGATGCAGAGAAAAGAACTCTTACATACTGTTGGTAGGAATGTAAACTAGTACAGCCACTATGAAGAAGAGCATAGAGTTTCCTCAAAAAATTACAAATAGAGCTGCCATATGAGAGTCCCTGCTCAGAAAGATTAACATGTGTTCTCTACAGAGACCCAGAGGACTGGTAGCTGGTCACATCTGAAAAAGCCTCCCTGGCCTGTGGCAGCAAGGTGAACAGCTACATCTAGGAAGTAAGTTTCTATCAGCGCATCCAAGGCATATGAGTCCTGGGGGTCAGAAGTGGAAACTGGTAGGAATGGTGGCTTGTGCATTCTGCCTAAGGAGGTGGAGTCCCAGGGGAAGAGGTTGGGGGTATCAAAACAGGTGGGCACACAATGAAGGAGATCAGGAGAGGCCAGCCAAAGGAGAGGTACTATCAAAATCAGGGAGACCGTGTTCAGAAAGGCCCAGGAGAGCCTAGGAAAGCCACTTCAAGAGAAAGGTCTACAGAATGTGATACCATCTTAGGAAAACACAAGTCATGTATGAACTCATCTGTCCTCCAGCCTTCCTCTGCGGCAATCTTGAAAGTCCAGAAAATGTGGTTCAAAAGATTCAGCTAGCTTGGGAAAGAGCAGGAATATCAGACGCAGAAAGAAACAAACCATGAATCTTTGCTCCTTCCTGGGTCACTGAGGGAGTGGAAGAAATTCATGTCTGAATTGAGTCTACTTGCAAAAAAGTCACCGGAAGATTTCTGAGAGTGACCAGAAGAGTTATGGTATTGTTCTAAGTTTTCATCGAGGAAGAGGGGAAAGTAACCACACTGAACGGCTTTTAAAGAGAGTGGGAAACAAAATTGTCTCTCTGGTTCTGTTCAATGGGTACTGCTTGTTCGACTGATGAGTTATATACAGATGGAGTTAAGGAGCAAGGGATTGTGATAAATTAGAAGGAGAAGCTACCAGGCAAGTTAGAGTATGTATTATGTATTCCTTCATTTAAAATCAGCTCCCAAATCCTTGTGGCTGTTTCCAAAAGATCCGGTGTCTCCCAAAATCGAGGCCTTCTTAGGTGAATGACTCCCGATATTTGGGGTCCAGTTCTATGTGAGTTCACTCATTACCAGGCTGGGTTCACCAATGGGACCTGCAGTACCCACCCACTGAATTGACCAGCCTAAACATGATTATGTGATAATCCTCCTAGAATGGTCACTTTGGTGGCCAGGGTGACCAGACACACTCATCTACGATCCACCTACAAAAGAGTTAGAATTCCAAGCTTCTTTTCTGTTTCTGCCCAGTAATTTCCAAGTGCAGTCTTTTGAGCTATGCAAACTCTACAATTCAACTGTTGGGCAGAGCCCCTGTTGAATGAGGCATGCTTCCTTTTCTCTCACAGATTAGAAGAGAATGGAGGCAGTGAGTGGCCATATCACATTTCATTTCTAAGTTTATTAATTAAATGACAAAAGTATCTTCTGCCGGAGTCCAGGCAATACGGTTTGTACTACAGAGCACACAAAGGCAAGATAACAATCTCTCCCTGTAATGTATTTACCTTACAATAAAGAGGGCAAGATAATGGGACCAGCCCATTCTAAGAGGAAGGGAAGGCAGTAAGTGCAGAGAAGGGTTGGGATGACTCTCTGGGAAGTTGTGACATTTGAGCTGGCCATGTATGGGTAGCATTTCAATAAGAAGAGATCATGGGTGATGGCGGGGATAGAGAAGGCCATTCCAAACCCAGGGGACTTGCCACCATGCCTGGTCTACCATGGGGCCTTTTCCTCCATACTAAGATAGTGGAGATAAAAATTTCATTTCCTGTGTGCAAAGTATCTTTCATTAGGGGATGTCTGTAGTGCTCTTTAATTGGAGGTGTGCAAGTACAAGGAGTGTTGTGGACAATTAGTACCAATAGAATAGCCTGGGTATAGGCATCTAGTGGAGTCTCAGTTTTTGTCTGTGGGCTGTTGTTATATATGGATTCTTAATTTAGGTCCATAAATGGGTAAGGAGGGTCATTAATTTTTTAAATTAAAAGCAGATTTTTAAATATTTTGATAGATTTCAAGGGTATACTGGGCCAGAGATTTCACCAAATTCCTCAAAGAGATCTATGACCAGGAAAAGTTTAAATCACATAGCTAAAAAGAAAAGAAGAAGAAGAAGAAGAAAACAAATCAAATTAGTTTGGCTTGAATAAAATAATGACAGTAAAGGAGGAGGGTCTTAGGTCCCTTTTGACTTAGAAATGTCACAGACTCAGAATATTCCCTTCCAGAGCATGACCCGGATACTAACCTCAGAAGGTCTGGCCTATCTATGAAAGATGGAACTCTACCAAAAGCAGGGATGGGAGAAGTAAAAATAAACAGGAATAGTTTTTTCATTTCAGCTTCGCCGTTGTTAATCCTATGCTTTTTGACTTTACTTTCTAATGGTAGAACCAGGCAGTCTCTACCCGTGGAAACAGCTTGAGGCCACTGGAAGTCCCAGCAGCCCCAAATTGTCTTCCTTTGGACTTGCCATAATGACTAGGTCCACAGGGGAGATCCTGCTTTGTTTTGTGCTAAGGCAGCAACGACAAGAAGGTTTCAACTCTCACAGGACTCTTCTCTGTTTTTTGAGGTTGCCTATAGCGCTGTATAAAGAAGGATTCTAGACCAAGACTGGGTTGGAGGTAAGTTTTTGCCTTGTCTGTTTAAAAGAATTCTCTCCAAAGGCTCCTACTAAAACCCAAGTGCTTTCTGGGGAAAGTAGATAATGATTTCCTTAGTTTTAGGTGAATAAAGATTGATTGGTTTGAACAGCAGGTTCTCTCACAGAAGGCCCTGAGGGCAAAGCCCAAGAGGGTTTGAGCTCTGGCAGAGAACGTGAAGGAGAGAGGGAGAGAGAGAGAGAAGGGGTAAGCGGGGAGAGAGAGAGGCAGAGAAAAGAGAGGCTGGATGCACTTGGGGATAGTCTCGGAGGAGAGCATTTAACATGCATCCTTATCAATCATGACGCACGACCAAGACAAGTATTAGGAACTAAGGATTTGGTCAGTGAGGACTTCCTGACTGTTGTGTTAGAAACATAAATGAGCACAGGGCTACTAGCCTCTCCATAATAATTATTTGCTGGGCAAAACCTCACCATGAATCACCACTGCAGCAAACAGCTCCAAGAACTCAGGAGGAATGCTCACATGCCCTTCATACCCGTAACTGCTCCGAGAGCATGCTGTGAAATTTCTGCACATTCAAACCTATGGGAAGCTTTTAAAAGATCCCAATGCCTGCCTCCTCCCATGCAACTTAATTCAGTGATTCTTAACCAGCTTTCAAAATTATTGATGCCTACATTCTTCTTTCCCCCAGCCCCCATCGAGAGATTCTAATTTAGTGGGTCTGGGGTGCAGCCTGGGATGTTTAACAGCCCCCTGGGTAATTCTAATATGCAGCCAAGGTTGAGAACCGCTGCTAAGGAAAAATCTGGCAGAAAGAGATTCTGATTCAGGAGGTCTGGGATGGGGACCCAGGAGTTTATATTGAAATAACCTTTCTAAAACAGAAGACTATCTCTACATGATACAGAAACATTAATTTGTCGATTCAGGAAAAGCAGATCAATCTATCTGGCTTTGTGTAGACATAACACTTGGTTGATTAATTGAATTTTCTCCTTTTCAAGTAATTACCTTAATATCCTATTCAAAGAGCCATTACACATTATTAACTTGGGCATTTTGATTGAATTGACTGCTCCATCCCATCAGAGCCAATCATGTCATCACCCTGTATCCTTAGACCCAGCACAGTGCCTGGCACACAGAGGACAATCAAATATTAAGGGGAGCAAAGCCAGCAATTACCTAGAGATCTTTTTAAAAAATCTCACAGTCCTATCCTAAATAGAAAAATTTGATATGTACCAGGCATTAGACCCATCATCTATGAATGAATAGGCCAGTATTTTTAGCCAAAATAACCAAACTAGTGTGTGTAAACTCCATCTTTCTCTGATGTCATGCTTTTTATCAAGTGGGGGAGGAGAAGCCTCTGGCAGCCTGGCAGATGGGTACTGCCTAAGCCTCTCTCTTCTTATCTTCCTTTCGTAAATTAATCTCCTAAATGAACATGTCATAACCAGCGAGTTTTAGGGCTTGGGAATTTGCAGTGCTCTGGAAAATCTTTCCTTGGCTGACTAGCGGGCATTTAAAAGGAGGACCGTTAGCATGTCCACAGGCTGGCTGAATGGCACCCTGGAAAAATGAAGCCTGGTGGGCCTTCTAAAACAGCAGCATCAATACCGTCTAGCATATCTGCAGCAAATTTAACTGCTAGGGAGGGACCAGCCATGAAATACTTGGTCCTGGTCATGGGACCAGGCAAGCGACAGTGGCCCTGTGAGACAGTCAGTGCTGGGGGCCACCACGCACTCAGGCCTTCTGTTCACAGTCCTGTGGATGTTTATGGTGAGGCTTGGTGTTCCCAGATGTACCTGCTCAGATGCTCCTTTGGGCTTTGCTAATTACTTTATTGAGAAAATAAGACCTTATCCTAGGATCTTTCATTCTCTTAAAACATTTTAGGCCGGGCACAGTGGCTCACACCTGTAATCCCAGCACTTTGGGAAGCCAAAGCAGGCAGATCACCTAAAGTCAGGAGTTCGTGGAGAAACCCTGTCTCTATTAAAAATAGAAAATTAGTCGGCGTGGTGGTGCATGCCTGTAATCCTAGCTACTTGGGAGGCTGAGGCAGGAGAATCGCTTGAACCCAGGAAGCGAAGGTTGTGGTGAACAGAGATCATGCCATTGCACACCAGCCTGGGCAACAGGAGCAAAACTCTGTCTCAAAAACAAAAACAAACAAACAAACAAAAAACACTTTAGACAAGAATTTGATACTTGAAAGCTTTGCTTAATGCAAGGTTGTGATTTTTTTCTTGGTTTTCCATATATTCTTCACAAAGAAATTGGTCATTTACATTCAGGAAAAATCTGCTTTATTCTGGGAGGAAGCCTTCATACCCACAGGAGAAGCTGCTCTGGCTCCCTGTCTGACTCTCTTTCCTCAGCCAGGGCTGACACCAGAATAGCAGAAACTGATGTTCACATAGGGAAATGCTTCTGGGCCACATAGTCAATAGCTGTACCCCCAGGAACTGCACCCTGCAACTGCTCTGGCTGCCCTCAATCTTCCCTATAGTCCAGCACATACAGGAGTATGCCTGGTTCCATAGGGGGCCTCTAAGACCTGCTCCAGGGCAAGTTCCATTGATTTGGATTGGACGGTGCCTGTGGGGACTGGTAAATATCATGACAAACATCCCTGTCCACTTCATTCCTCCATCCAGACCTGGAGCCATCTGACCACCTCCTTCAACTCAACACTGTCCTATGCTCTGGGATTATCCCATCCAGGAGATTCAGGGATTGCCAATATTTTGTCCAGCCCTCTCAAAATCAGCATCAGCTCACACTTGTTCCCAGCCCAACTCTGATCTTGCAGTCCAGCTCTAGAAACTTATTTCTGAAGCCAAGTCACCACACTGTGTTCCTGCCCAGCCAGCTTCCAGAGCTGGGGTGTACCCAGTGGATGTACTTGCCCAGGGGACTTGGCTGAGATTGGGCGCTTCACAGCCCACCATACATCTAGAAGGGAACAGAGATTTTCTCTGGTCAGCAAGAGTTAGTATGGGTGAAGAGGGATGTGAATATTGGTAAGGAAGGAGACAGAGCAGGGAGATGCAGGAACAAGGAGCATGGGAGTGGGTGTGGGGGCTGGCACAGTAGGGTTTGGGGCATAAGCCCAGAAGGGAGGCTGGGGACAGAAAGGATGCCACTTGTGGGTGGTTCCAGCCTTGCAGTGGACAGGGGCACTTGGAGGAGTAAAGAGAATCCAGTTCCAGTTACTGAAGCCTCACCTGGCCCTTGTGAGCTGCTTGGCTGTGTTTCCTGCTAGGGCTTGGGTTTATCCTTTCCATCAGTCACCCCTGTTTTGGTCCTGGGGTCCAGCTCAGGAACCCACCCTGACATCTGAAACCTGTTTTCTGAAACACACTTCCTAGATAGCAAGAGGTACAGCAAGCGCAAAAGCCTAAGCATAAGCATGCACTTGGCATATTCAAGGAAAAGCTGGAATAGAATGATCCAGGGCATGGGATGAGAAATGGGATAGAAGCGGTAGTCGAGGTAACACTGCATGGAGCCTGCTGTGGTTTACATATAGTTTGTCTCCACCAAAACTCATGTTGAAATTTGATTCCCAATGTCGTATTGGATCGTAAGGCCTAATGGGAAGTGTTTGGGCTACAGGGGATGGATCCCACGTGAATGTCTTGGTGCTGTTTTTGCTGTGGTGAGTTCTTGCTCTTATAAGACTGTATTAATTTTCAAGGAAATGGATATATTCCCATAATAGTGGGTTGTTATAAGGCCAGGATGCCATTGTCCTCTCTTTGCATGCATCCACTTCTCCTTTGACCGTCTCCTACCATGTCATGATGCTGCACAGAAGCTCTCACAGAAGCCAGGGGCATGCCCTTAAACTTCTTAGCCTGTGGAACCATGAGCGCAGTCAACCTCTTTTTAAAAAACGTTCAGTCTCAGGTATTCTTCTATAGCAACACAATATGGACTAAGATAAGGAATCTGGGTTTTACTTTGAGCAAAATGAAGAAGATACTCGCTATTTTTAAAAGCTCACGACACTCGCAATCTAAACAGCTAAGGTTAATGAGGGGTGAGCACAAAGAAACTGGCCAGAAAAACTAGGATATGGTCCTGGTTCTCTCCATCTTTGTAACAAAGCATGACGCAAAGTTCTATTCCTCTAAACCTGCCTCAGAGTCCTTCTACCTAGAAGCATCCCACCCCTGAAAGAATGCCCTGGTCCTTCCCCTCTGTCTGCTTTGCCCATGTGCAGTTAGGTCTTGCCTTAAGTCATCAAGTATAAAAAACATGTCCCTCTTCTCCTTAGCTTGGAGAAAGGGAAAAGGAAGAGCCAACAATAGCCCCGGTTAGTAAAGCCTCTTAGGATGTGCACTTTGTGTGGGGAAGGGAAGGGGAAGACAGGGTACCAAGAAGGGGGAGGCACTGCTACCTTCAGATGAACAGGAACCAAGAAACTAGCCTGGAAGGACCATTTTCTCTCCATTCTCTCCATCTGTCATCTCTTCCTCTTCCCACCACGTGTTCTATGTGTTGATGGCTTGGTTCATGGCCTATTCAAATGCAGTGGCTCTGACTTTGTCCATGACAGGGAACCCTGGCCTGATTCCATAGAATATGCACTGGCCGTGTCTGTATATCCTTCCCAGCTACCCATACTCTGCCCTGTGTGATGACTTGACCTTAGACTTCATCGGGCCCAGAAGCAGGTGATGCAGATTCTATAGTCAAGATTCTAAAAGGTATTCTATGGTCTATGGTCAAGATTCTAAAAGGTATTCCAGTTATAACTAATGTAGTCCTAAGAATAATCTTCTGTGTAACAAACTTCTGTATAACATATCCAAAATCAGTACATTTAAAAGACAGCTTGGAAAGTGTGTGTGTGTGTGTGTGTGTGTGTGTGTGTGTGTGTGTGTGTATCAACACATATATATCAAAGTCTTCAATTTAAAAAATGGACAAAGGACACAAAAGATAAGTAGCAAAAGTAATACAAATGATTGAAAATCTTAAAAACCTCAGCATCTTCAGAATTTAAAGAAATGTAGGTTTGATTACTGAGAGTGGCCAGTGAACATGGACAGCAGACAATGTTATTTAGAATGTGAGAAACAGACTATCTCAAACATTATTAATGGGAATGTAAATTGCTAGGACCTTTCTGCAGGGGAATCTAGCAATAGGTAACAGAAATTTAAAAAGCCATTCCCTAGAACAACAACTTCACTTCTAGAAACTTATTCTTAAGAAATAATTGGACAACTCTGCAAGGACATATGTACATGAATTTACAGGAAAACAAGCCAAACCTCCACCATAGAAAATTGGCTAAATAATTATGCTACACGCATATTGTGGGAGATTCTTTAGCCACCCAAAATAATGAAAAGCAGTATTTGTTGACATTAAAATAAGTGTACAATACACAAATTTTGAAAGCTAGATTACAAAAGCATGCAAGGTATGATACAATTTTTTGGATACTCTATCTGCATTTTTGTAAAAAAGATGTATACCAAAACTAAGCCATTATTTGTTTCCTATGGATTATAGGATTTTAATTGTTACTTTTTAATACTTTTCTGTATTTCTTTGAATTTTAAATAATGAACATTAGTGACTTTTAAAATCAGATGAAACCAGTAATGCTGAAATGCTCTGGAAAGGGAAATGACATACTCATCAGCAGCTCTCAGTAGAAAGGAAATCTCCCTTCTCTTTCATTCCCACCCTGGAGCCAATCCATCATGCCACACTTCGCACAGGATTGCACTTCAACTCTCTCAGGCAGATGAGCATCTATCCTATTTTTAAAAGCTTCCGGAGAAAGAAGCTTCAAAATTTCCCTGGGCAATCCATTCCAGGGCTTATCAAATCCATCTGAAAGAGAAATTTCTTCTTATGCCTAATCTGAAACACCTGTGCTGTGATTTAAGCCATTGCTTTTCTCCTGTAACTTGCAGTGAAATGCCATCTCAGCTAATGTTTACTGTCTGTTTGCTATGTGCCAGACATTGTTCTAAGAATGCCACATGTCCTCATCTAATTCTCCAATCCACCCTGTGAGGTGGGCACCATCATCTCCATTTAAAGTGGTCTCATCCAGGACCTCACTCCTCTACTTACTGGGCACTAGATGGTCTCCAGATATACCCTCTGGAACCACAGGGAGGTTTCCCTGCCCCTACTGGGGTGGGTGGGGAAATGTGCCCAGGAGACTGCCATGACTAGGGACTGAGGGAGCTGAGCAGAGTGGAGTGCTGGAGAGACCACACAGGCTTCAGAGCCTGGAGCAAATGCTGCCACAAATCCGCCCACATCCCTTGGATATTTATGCATAAGAGATGACCTCCAGTCACCCGTGTCTACAGCTCTGAGTCTGAGGGCTTTTGATCCCCAAGCCAGGAAGCCACTGTGACCCTGGGGGAGCCCTCCGCCAGTGACTCTCAGGTGTTGGCATATAAATATCCCAGCTCCCTCAGCACTTAAGTGGAATAATTCTGGGATGTGAGTTTTGTACTGTTTCACCTGGGACTCCAGCACAGTTGCACGTAGCTGATACAAGCAGCTGATATAACAATGCACCCTCTCCTGGCTGCCTTCCTTCCCTGAGTCACTTTCCACCGCTCAAGAAACTGCCTCCACTTGAATTATTATCTCCGCGTGTCCTCCTGGGAAAACCTAAGAGTCTATGACAGACTTGGTTTGAATTTTGGCTGCCATGCTTTGATACACTTTAACTCTCAGAATATTGGGGTGCAGTGTTACCGGGGTTAAATTTCTTTGCATTTGAGTTTCTGGTAAATTGGCAGTCAAGAAATGGCCATTCTTAGTGTTGCTGGGAAGGTGATGCTGTTGCTATGTGGTAGCTGTTCCTATTCCTAAACAAGAATGAAAACTATCTCCCCTCCTAACACTTCTGGAAACTTAACCCCAAGAGCTTCCACCTGGCTACTCTCCAGCATCATGCCAAGAAAGTGAAAAGCAAATGTGAAAACCTGCTCTCAAATGCTCCCTCAGAATTCGGTTTCCATTTCAAAGAAATAAAATTACAAGTAACTTTCAAAGAATGAGTTATCTCAAATTGTTACACTTACTTGATAATTAAGAGATGCGAATTCCTTCCTTGGGTAGAGTCTTTTAATGTTGTCAGAATATTTCCATCCAGCTCTTATTTATTTATTTATTTTTAATTATTTTTTTCTGTTTTAGTGTGGTTTTTTAAATTGTATTTGGGCTCTGGGGTACATGTGCACATCCTGCATCTTGCACAATTGTTGCATAGGTACATACATGCCATGGTGGTTTTCTGCCTCCATCCCCTCCCCGCCCCCCACCCCCACCCCAGTTGCCTACATCAGGCATTTCTCAAGGTGTTATCCCTCCCAATCCTCCCTGCACCCCCCGCTGTCCCCCCTCCCCTCCCCTCCACTCCCCCACCTAGTCCTGTGAGTGTTGTTTCCTTCCCTGTGCCCAAGTGTTCTCATTGTTCATCACCTGCCTATGAGTGAAAACATGCAGTGTTTGGTTTTCTGTTCTTATGTCAGTTTGCTGAGAATTATGGGTTTTAGATTCATCCATGTCTCTACAAAGGATACCAGCTGATCATTTTTTATGGCTGCATAATATTCCATGGTGTATATGTGCCACATTTTTTTTGTCCAGTCTATCATCAGTGGGCATTTGGGTTGGTTCCAGGTCTTTCTATTGTAAACAGCTCTGCAATGAACATACGTGTGCATGTGTCTTTATAATAGACTGATTTATAATCCTTTGGGTATATATCCAGTAATGGGATTGCCAGGTCAAATGAAATTTCTATTTCTAGGTCCTTGAGGAATTGCCACACTGTCTTTCATAATGGTTTAACTAATCTGCATTCCCACCAACAATGCAAAAGTGTTCCTTTTTCTCCACATCCTCTCCAGCATCTGCTGTCTCCTGATTTTTTAATGATTGCCATTCTGACTGGCATGAGATGGTATCTCAATGTGGTTTTGATTTGCATTTCTCTAATAATCAGTGATGATGAGCATTTTTTCATATGTTTGTTGGCCTCATATTGGTCTTCTTTTGAACGTTTCTGTTCATATCCTTTGCCCACTTTTGAATGGGTTTGTTTGGTTTTTTTTTCTTGTAAATCTGCTTTAGTTCTTTGTAGATTCTGGATATTAGCCCTTTGTCTGATGGGTAGATTGTGAAAATTTTTTCCCATTCTGTTGGTTGCCAGTTTACTCTAATGATAGTTTCTTTTGCTGTGCAGACGCCCTTAAGTTTAATTAGATCCCATTTGTCTATTTTGGCTTTTGTTGCCATTGCTTTTGGTTTTAGTCATGAAGTCCTTACCTGTGCCTATGTCCTGAATGATGTTGCCTAGGTTTTCTTCTAGGGTTTTTATGGTGTTAGTTCTTATGTTTAATCCATCTGGAGTTAATTTTTGTATAAGGTGTAAGGAAGGGGTCCAGTTTCCGCTTCCTGCATATGGCTAGCCATTTTTCCCAACACTATTTATTAAACAGGGAATCCTTTCCCCATTGCTTGTTTTTGTCTGGTTTGTCGAAGATCAGATGGTTGTAGATGTGTGTCCTTGCTTTTGAGGCCTCTATTCTGTTCCACTGGTCTATATCTCTGTTTTAGTAGTACCATGCTGTTGTGGTTACTGTAGCCTTGTATAGTTTGATGTCAGGTAGCATGATGCCTCCAGCATTGTTCTTTTTGCTTAGGATTGTGTTGGCTATGCGGGCTGTCCTTTGGTTCCACATGAAGTTTAAGGTGGTTTTTCCAGTTCTGTGAAGAAGGTCAATTGTAGCTTCATGGGGATAGCATTGAATCTATAAATTACTTTGGGCAGTATGGCCATTTTCCTGATATTGATTCTTCCTAACCATGAGCATGGAATGTTTTTCCATCTGCTTGTGTCCTCTCTTATTTCCTTGATCAGTGATTTGTAGTTCTCTTTGAAGAGCTCTTTTACATCCTTTATTAGTTGTATTTCTAAGTATTTTATTCTCTTTTTAGCAATTGTAAATGGGAGTTTGCTCATGATTTGGCTCTCTGTTTGCTCGTTATTGGTGTATAGGAATGCTTGTGATTTCTGCACATTGATTTTGTATCCTGAGACTTTGCAAAGTTGTTTATCAGCTTAAGGAAGTTTTGAGCTGAGATGATGGGGTCTTCTAAATATACGACCATGTCATCTGCAAATAGGGACAATTTGACATCTTCTTTTCCTAATTGAATGCCTTTTATTTCTTTTTCTTGCCTAATTGCTCTGGCTAGAACTTCCAATACTATATTGAATAGGAGTGGTGAGAGAGGGCATCCTTGTCTAGTGCCAGTTTTTAAAGGCAAATCTTCTAGTTTTTGCCCATTCAGTATGATATTGGCTGTAGGTTTCTCATAAATAGCTTTTATTGTTTTGAGATACGTTCCATTGATACCTAGTTTATTGAGAGTTTTAGCATAAGGGGCTGTTGAATTTTGTCGAAGGCCTTCTCTGCATCTGTTGAGATAATCAAGTGGGTTTTGTCTTTGGTTCTGCTTATGTGGTGAATTACATTTATAGATTTGTGTATGTTGAACCAGCCTTGCCTCCCTGGGATGAAGCCTACTTAATCATGGTGGATATGCTTTTTGATGTGCTGTTGGATTCGGTTTGCCAGTATTTTATGAAGATTTTTGCATCAATGTTCATCATGGATATTGGCCTGTAGTTTTTTTTTAAGTTGTGTCTCTGCCGGGTTTTGGTATCAGGATGATGTTGGTCTCATAGAGTTAGGGAGGATTCCCTCTTTTTGTATTGTCTGGAATAGTTTCAACAGGAATGGTACCAACTCCTCTTTGTATGTCTGGTAGAATTCGGCTGTGAACCCATCTGGATCTGGACTGTTTTTGGTTGGTAGGCTATTAATTGCTGCCTTGACTTCAGACCTTGTTATTGGTCTATTCAGGGTGTCAATTTCTTCTTGGCTTAGTCTTGGGAGTGTGCAAGTGCCCAAGAAGTTATCCATTTTTTTCCAGATTTACTGGTTTATGTGCATAGAGTCATTTGTAGTATTCTCTGATGGTAGTTTGTATTTCTGAGGAATCAGTGGTGATCTCCCTTTTATCTTTTTTTATTGAATCTATTTGATTCTTCTCTCTTTTCTATTAGTCTAGCTAGTGGTCTATTTTGTTGATCTTTAAAAAAAAAAAACAGCTCCTGGATTTATTGACTTTTTGAAGGTTTTTTTGTGTTTCTATCTCCTTCAGTTCTGCTCTGATCTTAGTTATTTCTTGTCTTCTGCTTGCTTTTGAGTTTTTTTGATCTTCCTACTCTAGCTCTTTCAATTTTGATGATAGGGTGTCAATTTAGATCTTTCCTTGTTTCTAATGTGGGCATTTATTGCTATAAATTTCCCTCTAGACATTGCTTTAAATGTGTCCCATAGGATCTGGTACACTGTGTCTTCATTCTCGTTGGTTTTGAAGAACATTTCTATTTCTGCCTTCATTTCATTGTTTATTCATTTGTCATTCAGGAGCAAGTTGCTCCATTTCCATGTGATTGTGCAGTTTTGAGTGCTTTTCTTAATCCTGAGTTCTAATTTGATTGTGCTGTGGTCTGAGAGAGTGTTAGTTATGATTTCCATTTTTTTTGCATTTGCTGAAGAGTGATTTACTTCCAATTATCTGGTCAATTTTGGAGTAAGTGCAATGTGATGTTGAGAAGAATGTGTATTCTGTGGATTTCGGGTAGAGTGTCCTGTAAATGTCTATTAGGTCCACTTGGTCCAAATCTGTGTTCATGTCCTGGATATCCTTGTTGACTTTCTGTCTCGTTGATCTGTCCAGTATTGTCAGTGGAGTGCTCAAGTCTCCCACTATTATTGTGTGGGAGTCTAAGTCTCTTTATAGGTCTTTAAGAACTTGCTTTATATATCTGGGTGCTCCTGCATTGGGTGCATAAATGTTTAGGACAGTTATCTCTTCTTGTTGCAGTGATCCTTTTACCATTATGTAATGTCCTTCTTTGTCTCTTTTGATCTTTGTTGGATTAAAGTCTGTTTTATCAGAGGCTAGGATTGCTACCCCTGCTTTTTTTTTGCTCTCCATTTGCTTGGTAAATCTTCCATCCATTTATTTTGAGTCTGTGTGTGTCTTTGCATGTGAGATGGGTCTCCTGAATATAGCACACCAATGAGTCTTGACTTTTTATCCAATTTGCCAGTCTGTGTCTTTTGATTGGGGCGTTTAGGCCATTTACATTCAACATTAATATTGTTATGTTTGAATTTGATCCTTCCATTTTGTTACTGGCTGGTTGTTTTGCCCGTTAGTTGACATGGCTTCTTCATTGTGTCATTGTCCTTTACCATTTGGTATGTTTTCGCAGGGACTAGTACTGGTTCTTCCTTTCCCCATTTAGTACTTCCTTCAGTAGCTCCTGTAAGGCAGGTCTTGTAGTGACGCGATCTCTCAGCAATTGCTTGTCTGTAAAGGATTTTATTTCTCCTTCATTTACGAAGCTTAGTTTGGCCAGACATGAAATTCTGGGTTGAAAATTATTTTCTTTAAGGATGTTGAATATTGGCCCCCACTCCCTTCCAGCTTCCAGGTTTTCTGCCGAGAGATCTGCTGTGAGTCTGATGGTCTTTCCTTTGTGAGTGACTCGACCTTTCTGTCTAGCTGCCCTTAGGATTTTTTTCCTTCATTTCAACCCTGATGAATCTGACAATTATGTGCCTTGGGGTTGCTCTTTTTGAGGAATATCTTTGTGGTGTACTCTGTATTTCCTGGACTTGAATATTGGCCTGCTTTGCTAGGTTGGGAAAGTTCTCTTGGATAATATCTTGAAGAGTGTTTTCCAACATGGATTCATTCTCCATGTCACATTGAGGTATGCCAATCGAGCGTAGATCAGGTCTTTTCACATAATCCCATAGTTCTTGGAGGCTTTGTTAATTTTTTTGTCACTTTTTCTTTTCTAATCTTGCTTTTTTGTTTTATTTCATTGATTTGATCTTCTATCTCTGATATCCTTTCTTCTGCTTGATCGATTCAGCCTCTGAAACTTGTGTATACCTGGCAAAGTTCTCGTGCTGTGTTTTTCAGCTCCATAAAGTCATTTATGTTCTTCTCTAGGCTGGTTATTCTAGTTAGCATTTTGTCTAACCTTTTTTCAAGGTTCTTAGTTTCTTTGCATTGGGTTAGAACACGGTCTTTTAACTCAGAGAAGTTTGTAATTAACCACCTTCTGAAGCCTGCTTCTGTCAATTCATCAGATTCATTCTCTTTTTTTGTTCCCTTGATGGTGAGGCGTTGTGATCCCTGGGAGAAGAGGGTGTTCTGTTCTTTGATGGTTTCATCCTTTTTGCGCTGGGTTTTCCCCATCTTCTGGATTTATCTCCCTTTAATCTTTGAAGTTGGTGATTTCAGGAGTCCCTGAGTGGACGTTTTTTTCTGTTGAGGTTGGAGCTGTATCTTTTTTGGCCTGTAGAGGACGTTGCTGGGCTCTCTCGGGTTCAATCAGATTGTTGGGTGGGTGATCCTTCCTGGAGTTTGTTTGCAGGTGAGATTGGCCCTCCTTTCCAATGGCGTCTCTCCCAGAGCTTGATCTTCCTGGTTGGGGTCAAGCAGGTGTATTTGCTGCCTAGCTCTCTAGCGAGGGCTTCAGTTTGAGCTCTGTAGACATGGGGCCTGCCAGGCCTTATGGTCTGTTTTCCTGCTTTCAACTCTGCCTCCCTCTGTGGGATGTCCGTTCCGTTGGTGTTAGTGCAAACTCCCGCCCAGTTGTCGCACCCTGGGGGAGCTGCTGCTCAGATTTGCATCAGCTACCCATGGCACCCCACAGTCTGGCAGCGCTCTTGTCGACCACGGGTTGCAGGAGGGATGAGGTAAGCACAGGATCCGAATCGGAGCACCGAGAGGGTGAAGTCCCCCGATCCTCTGAGACGGCTGCACGGTTCAGGTAGGGATGTGCCGCTGACCCGCCCCATCTTGATTTGCCCCCCTGGGCAGCTCTCGCCCTTCAGCTTCTTCCCTGGGCTATTTTCAGTGCCCTATCAGCCCCGCAGAAATGAACCCCGCACCTTGTTTAGAATCATGGAGTCCTCTAGCCCTCTACATCTCATTTGCTGGGAGCTGCATTCTGGTGTTGCCTTCTAATGGCCATCTTGGCATCCTTTCCTCATCCAGCTGTTTACAAACACATTTGATTCTCATGTCTGATCCACATGTTGGGATAGGCTAGGTTAGGCTCCATACAACCCCCACAAACTCAGTAGATTAGCACAACACATATGGACTTTTTGTTTGCTCTTTCATGAGTCTGCTGGGGGATCCACTCCATGTCATAACCCTTGCAGGATCCACATTGACAAAGCAACCTTCACCTGCAGTATGGCTGTTCATTGAGGCAGAGTCAAAGGGCACTGGGCAGTGTTCTGGGCAAGCAATCCAACGCTGTGCTCCAAAGCCTCATTCTCATTTCCTCTCATGTCACTGGCCAGATCTGCTCACAAGGTCAGAAAGTTGATTCTACCACCTACCTACCATGTACCAAGGCAGACAGCAAGGAAGAGTTGAAGTATGGAAGTAGTGACTATCACGGTGTTATTGCATCCCTTTTATTATGGAAAACATGAGAAATGGCAAGTATACGTGCTTTTTTAAAGTCACCAGGAAGTCAGGGCAAAGGCCTAGAATTCTGGAGTGGCCTTTCTCCCTGAGATGCCTAAAGAAGACTACACTGGGAGGCAATGAGGGTCCCACCCCATTCCTATCTCTCTCTCAAACACAAAAACTTAAAATGGTCTTCATAATTGTTCTATTGACCAGCAAGCTCAAGGGCAAGGATTGACTGATCAATAATGGTGACTCACTGGCTGAACTTGAGAATTGGGTAATAAAAATGTCTTTCAAACAGTAGGCACAGTAAAAGAAAGTATGTAAAAGTGGCTTCTCCCTGTGGCCTACTATCTTGTCCCCAGGACCAGGTGGCATCCTCCTGAGATTATAAAGCACTCAGCCCATATCCTCAACGCACGGTGTTCTCCCTTGGATTGTTGACGTTTCTGCCCAGTGGTATCCCGCAGCCTACTCATATCAGCCTATAAGAACCAATCATGTGCATCTTTTCTCAGCTTCACATTCAGCGAAGCCACAGGGGTGGCTTGAAGTCAGCTGTGGCAGGAGTATTTACACCATAGCAACTGGTGAAGCTACACATTCGGCTTTGTTCTCCCAAAGAGCTGGTTGTTAAACATGTCTCAGCATATCATGGCTTCTGCTCTTAGTTCTTCAAATATGACTGATTTTTCCTTCATACTCTCACATGGTTTGTGGGCATACCTGAATCCCTGAGGACTTGAGAGCTTCTCTGAGAAGGAGGGCTCTGCCTCAACCCTTTTTAAAGTTCTTCTCTTCCCTGGCGCATACTTATATGGCATAGGCTATTTGCCTGGCATAGTCTAATCACTTACATGTATAAACTCTCTAATCCCTCAAACAAGCTTGTGAAGAAGGCACTATTATCTTACAGATGAAGAAACTGAGGCACAGAGAGAACAGGGAAATTATCCCAGACCCCAGAGCAAACAAGAACCCGAGCCAGGATTTGCACTGGGTGGTCTGGCTCTGCCGTCTGTACTTGTAACAACCATACTCTACTGCCCCTCTCTGAGAGCACATACTAGAAGAATAGGAAGGTTTTAATTAATTTAAAAAATAATGTGAAATGTCACTTTTCTAACTATCCAATATCAGTTATGTCTGGTGAGCACATTGTTAAAAGTGGATTCTTTCACTTGTTTCATATTCATCTATTGAACACTGGCTGCATGCCAGGCTCTGTGCTAAGTGATGAAAAGGATACAGGATGACAATAATATGAGGAAACATTTATTGTGCTTTTATGAAATAGGCACTGCAGCAGGTGCTGAAAGGGCTATAAAGACAATGGTAATGACAGATGATGACGATGACGGCAATGTCACCATTATTTGAATGCTTAATATGTGCCACACATTGTGCTGAGCTCCATTGTGTTTCAATTTTGCCATACCTTGTGGGACAAATATTTGTCCTTCTGTGCCCATTTTGCAGTTAAGGAAACTGAGTCATGGGGCGGTGTCAGAAGCCACACAGCATGTCAAAGAGTTCACAGTGGAAGCTGCTTCATCTGTACTTTGTCTACAAGGCAGTAGAGTTAGGCTCTTTGGGGTTATTCCCTGTTTTCTGCAGGCACAGCTAAGCAGTTCCATGGATGTTCTAGCTCAGTTCTGAGTATTTACTTTTTGGCCTCAAGGAGAGCTTTTATCAATCCAACACCCCTTTTGAATACAGATATGGGGAAGCCCAGCAAATCAAAAGTAAAAAGATTTTTCTAAACACTTTTGTAAGAAACATGAATCATTAGCATTCAGAAAAAGGCTACAATCAGCATAGATATCCTTCCTACTAATTAAGTTTAGTACATGGTGCCAATGAGACCAGAAACTCATCAGGACTCAGTAAGGAGCTTAAAACCAAGGTGAGGACCTCCTCTTTGAAGGTATACCTGACTTTGTTACTAGAACCTCCCATGGGAAAATCTGCAGTATGGATAAAACTTTGAATTTAGAATTATCAAAATGAACTTTGAGATTAAATGTCACTATCAAAAAGCTGGGTACACTTTTAAACAAATATGGTAGAACTTGTAGATTTCATTTGAATGTTTTTATCTTTAAAGATGTTACTATAAAAGATTATTCTCTTACTCAACTGTGTTACCACTTAAAAATATTGATAGCTCTAATTTAGAGTTATTTTCTGGTTTAATCTAGAAAATGTACAGAAAAAGCAACCTAATGTGTATGTGTGTGCATGTGCCTGTGCATGTATGTGTGTGGCTGTTACTGTGGAGTCCATATTTCTGGTTCAGTTCAATCAGCCACCTTACTGAGTATGCTTAGTTGCCCATGATTTTATGCTCTTTCTAAAAGTAAAATTCCCCTGCTACAAACATTGTAACCACAAAGGAGAGCCAAAATAACATGCTACAGGCTCTGCAGGACAATTCTAAAAGGACAGTTTCCCAAATGGCTTGAGCTTCACTAGAATATGCAAGGTGAATCCTTTCAGGACAAACATGCTTATTTATATGTGTGATTTTTTGGTGGAGGGGCAGATAGAGTTTCACTCTTGTTGCCCAGACTGGAGTGCAATGCTGTGATCTCGGCTCATTGCAACCTCTGCCTTCGGGTTCAACTGATTCTCCTGCCTCAGCCTCCTGAGTAGCTGGGATTACAAGTGTCCACCACCACGTCTGGCTAATTTTTTGTATTTTTAGTAGAGATAGGGCTCACCATGTTGGCCAGGCTGGTCTCAATCTCTTCACCTCAGGTGATCCACCCACCTTGGCCTCCTAAACATTTGTGTGATTTTTTAAAGGGGTTTTTTTATCCCACTGTTTCAAAAAGATTTGAAGCAGTCACTGACAGTTTAAATCAGTCACATTAGTTTATCCTAGCATTTAATATGACAAAATCTCTAGGAAATGCCTATTTTTGTTCAGATTAGAAGAAAAAAGATAAAGCCTTATAGTGAAGGATGTGAACAGAGATATTTGATCATAAAAAAAATTCATTTAAATATAAATGTAATACAATAAAAAGACATCACAAACAAATGGGATAAGGGGAAATTAATTTAAATCCTTGCCTTACATTATAGAACAAAATAAAACAGAGACAAGTGAAGGAACTCAGTGTGAAAAATTACAATGACAATGACAAGTACTGGCAAGGATATAGAGAAACTGGAATGTTGCTGATGAGAATGTAAAATGGGGCAGCCACTTTGGAAGATAATTGGCTGTTTCTTAAAATGTTAAGCATAAATTTACCATATGTCTCAGCAATTCTACTCCTAGGTATCTACTTAAGAGAACTAAAAATATATATCCACACAAAATCTTGCACATGAATGTTCATAGTAGCCTTATTCATAATATCAAAAGGTGCAAACAACCCAAATGCCCACCGATGAATGAATGAGTACACATGGTATATCTGTCAATGGCCTATTATTTACAAAAAAAGAAATGGCATACCGATACATGCTGCAACATGTTTAAACCTTAAAAACAGTGTACTATGTAAAAGGACTCAGTCACAAAAGACCCTATCTTGTGGGATTCCATTTATTTTATTTTATTTTATATATTTATTTATTTTTTTGAGACAGAGTTTTGCTCTTATTACCCAGGCTAGAGTGCAATGGCACGATCTCAGTTCACCACAACCTCCGTCTCCTAGGTTCAAGCAATTCTTCTACCTCAGCCTCCCGAGTAGCTGGGACTACAGGCTATGCCACCATGCCCAGCTAATTTTTGTATTTTTAGTAGAGACGTGGTTTCACCATGTTGACCAGAATAGTCTCGATCTCTTGACCTAGTGATCAACCCGCCTCAGCCTCCCAAAGTGCTGGGATTATAGGCGTGAGCCACCGTGCCTGGCCCGGGATTCCATTTATATGAAATGTCCAGGAATAGGGAAGTCCATGGAGACAGAAAGTTGATGCTTGCCTAAGACTGGGGTTAGGAATGCAGAGTAGTTATTGAGAATGAGGTTTTTTAGGAAGGGGGTGATAAAAATGTTCTAAAGTTAGATTGTGGTGGAGTTTACACAACTGTGTAAGTTTGTTAAAAATCATTGAATTGTACATTTAAAATAGGCCAGGTGCAGTGTATCAAACCTGTAATCCCAGCACTTTGGGAGGCCAAGGTGGGCAAGTTGCTTGAGTCCAGGAGTTCGAGACCAGCCTGGGGAACATAGTCTGCACAAAAAATACAAAAATTAGCTGGGTGTGTATAGTCCCAGCTAAACAGGAGACTGAGATGGGAAGATCACTTGAACCCAGGAGGTCAACAGTGCAGTGAGCCATGATCATGTGACTGCACTCTAGCCTGGGAAACAGAGTGAGATCTTGTCTCTAAAAAATAATAAAATAATAAGTGTATTTATGATATGTAAGTTATATCTAAAGAACGCTTTAAAAATAACTACTAATAACTTGGCTACCTTCTATCCCTTTCTGGTTCCCAAACTTACATTTAATGTGAAAAATAAAAAAGGGATGATATATAGAGATTTTATACATTGTAACACAAAATGAAATAAAATACAAAGAATAAATTGACAATAACATTTGCCATATGTAAGGCAAAAAGTTAATTTACTTAGTTTGTAAAGATTTCCTACAAATCTATAATAAAAACATAGTGAGATCTCAACATAACAAAGGGCATGAACAAAATAGTTCACCACCCCTTTGAAAAATTACTAATAAACAAATGAAAATATATTCAACCCTAAGAATAATCAGAAAATGTAAATTTAAAGAGCTATAATTTTCACCAATTAAAAAAGAAAATATATTTTAAGAACATTATTGTGCACTCATCTGGGCATGGTGGGACAAATCTACTGTATGCTTTCAGATGAAATATAAAGAAGCACATTATTTTAGAAATAACATTTGGCAATTTGTCCCACATACCTGAAAAACATCTATTACCTGGCTAAATAATTTCACTAGCTTAAGAAAATAATTTAGGAAGTGGAAAAAACAATGTACAGAGATGTTCAATTGAGGAGTATTTATAGTAATAATAGGAAACTACCTAACTGTCTCGTTATCAGAGAATGTTTAAGTAAACTACATTCATACCAAAGAATACTATTAAAAATGTTTGTGAAGAGTTAATAATAATTTGAGGAAATACTTGAGTTATCATATTCAGTAAAGAAAAAAAATCAACAGAGTACAAATTGTTAAGTGAAAAAAATTACATCAGGATACAGGATCATTTCAATTAGTAAAAAATATGTAGAAAAAAGGCTAGAAGGAAATAGACTAAAGTAGGAAGGAAATAAAGTATTAACTCTCACGACCTCTGAGATTTTCAAATATTCATTATAATAATATTTTTACAGTCATAAAACACAATTTAATACTCTTCCAAAAAAGGAACTCTTCAAAGCAAAAGACCAAAGGTGGTATTCCAGAATAGCTCATTGTATATGTCTCTAAGGTCATCATAACCTTACCCATCAAAAATCTGTCCTGGGTGAAGGGTCACAATGATTTGGTATGAATACACTGAACAGAATGTACAGAGCTATGCACTGTATTGTTCATATGCTTTTTTAAAACAACTAACTGCTAGATTGGCAGCAGTAAGTTATTTTGCAAGAAAAAGTTAGCAAGCCATCCACCAACTGGGGCAGTCCAGTATTACCCATGGCCTATATTTGTTGCATTTGATCACAGCCCAACAGCGCAATTGCTGTCTACTGTATATCAAAAGCAATCCTGCAATTAAGTCAATTCAGGCCCAAAGTCAGTCAATGCAATAAGACAAATAAGGTTCAGAAAAATCCAGTCAGTTGGCATCATATGAAGCAAAACTGATTGATTGACCAAACTTCTGAGTTTCCAACTGATTTGCATAGTGTTCTGAACACTCTAACTGGCAGCCATTTTGTTTAAAGTACAGACTGTTTCCTGTTACACTATCTCACCAGAGCCAATAATAACTTTTTTAAAACCTTGTATAATTATCAAGGAACCAATGTTTATATTCCAACTGACAACCACCCAAGGTGCAGCCTAAATGAACTGCAGGAATTGGAGGGAAATGACCTCCCGCCTTAGACCCAGCAGAAATCTTTAAGATAATAGGCCTTTCAGATCTGACTTCTAGAAAAATAGCAAAGGGGCAGATTCTGACAAAAGCTACCCTGCTGAAATCAGCTGTGGTTCCCAGAGCTACTTCCCATTACATATTTACAAATGGCTGTAACAGCCCTTAGTGGCTGCAAAAGCTTCCTTGGATCCCTGGAGACTGTTATGTTGTTACGGTTGTTTTTCTTCTTTTTTGTCCTTTCTGCCTAGAGATACTTATTAGACTAGGAACATCTGTATCTTTAGACTCTCTAAAGGAAGTGGGGCAGCCACCAACCAAATGTGGCTGTCAAATACTGCCCTGGAGATGAGGAATCCTAGGATCAGGTCTTAGCAATTTTATTTACAGTGAGACTTTGGTTAAGTCAGTCCTTTGGGCTCCTGGGCACTGCATAAAAAATGGAAACTTTGAAAAGTTTTATATTCAGAAATCTAGAAAACCAGATCATCTGAAAATTTTCCATAGAATATGAAACAAAATAAAGCAATAATTGATTGAAATGCATAGTTAACATCACAAGAAAGTAAAGGAAATTCTCAAAGGATAAAAGAAAATGAAGCAAAAGCATGAATTCAGAATTTTTTTTAAATGTTAAAGGCAAGATAGCCCTGGACACACTTGAGGGTGTTCACTCAGCAGGAAGACAGAAGATGAGACCTTGGGCCCTTGAAGGGCAGAAAATCAAAAGGCAGACACTCCCTTTCTCCACCCCAGCTTCATAAGTTAAGTTAGATCTTCAAAAAAAAAACTACTTACACCTTCAGGGAAAAGATAACAACAAAAATTAGAACAAAACTGTCACATGGAGGCAGTGGCACTGGGCAAAAGGGGAAGTATTCCCCCAGAGAATTAGTAACTTCAAGCCAATACTCACGCATTTATTCATCAAGTATTTGTTGAACACCTATTAGTGCCAGTCTGTGGGCTGGACATTGGACAAAGAGCAGTGAACACAGCAAGTAAGCTCTGCCTTGAAAGAGCTTATATTCCAAGTAGAATACAAGACAAGACAGACAAGTGGAAGACAGACAAGAAGCAAACAAAAAAGATATGTCAGGCAATGATGAGTGCTAGAAACATGAATAAGGGTATGCCTGTTAATAAGTGACTGGCTGGGCAGGGGTGAAATTTTATACGGTGAAGGAAGGACTGTTGGATAACGTGACATCTGAGCAAGACTTGAAGGAAGTGAGGAAGTGATCCATGCAGGTGTTTAGGGGACGTCAAGTGTAAAAACCCCTACACAAGGCCTGTCTGAGGAATAGAGTGGTGTCCGGAGCAGAGTGAACAAAGAAAAGAGAAGACAGGGTTGCAGAGACAGCCGAGGCCCTGGCCACAGAGGACGCTGTGGGCCATGCAGTGACCTGGAATATATTCTAAGGAGACAGAAAGAAACTGAAGGATGGGTGGGTACGTAGAAGGCTCACTCTGAGTGCTGTGTGGAAAACCAGCTGAACGGGAGCAGAGAGGAAACAGAACAGCAGTTATGGACAATTGGCCAAGCAAGAGGCAATGACCGATAGCTCTGACAAGTTGACGTCATAGAGATGACAACCATGGCCAAACTCTGGAAAGGCCAAAAGGATGTCCTGACTGATTGGAAGTGGATTTCCAGAGAAGGAGAGGGTCAAAGGTGACTTCAGGATCATGGCCTGGCTAATGGAATAGAGCTGGTTTCTCTGAGATGGGGAAGGGTGGGGAAGAATAGGCAGATGAATTGGTGGAGGTCACTAGTTTAGGTGTGGACATATTCACTTGGACAACATCATGGAGCTATAGTTGGAGATATAGTTGTTAAAAAAAAATCTAAAGTCTTAAAAGGCTCATATAGGAGAAAGGCTGAGAAACAGATGAACTAAACATCCAACCTAAGAGATTAGAGGTAGATAAGGAAATTAATGTAAGCAAGTAGAGGGCAGGAAAAGTTTACAAAAGGAATGAAGTGAGGAATAAATGTACCTTTGAGAGATTCAATCCAATCAGTGTTGAATCTCTGAAAAGAAACTGGTAAAATTAACAAACCTCCAGCAAGACCACTGAGGTAATGAGAAAAAGGTGCAAGTAAACAAATAGTAGAAATCAAAGAACACAACAAATGTTTTGAAAGAAAGCCATGGATGTTATTGCAAATCTGGTTCTAAGGGAGGCAAATTCTGACACTTTTAGGTTTGTGTGCTGGAGAGCCTGAACTGGGGAACAGCTGCAACACTGACCTCAGCCCATCCTATAAGGAGCTTCTGTAGGGATAGGGTGGCCTGACAAAATTGTCCAGAATTTAGACGAGGACTGGTTCTTTATCCTCATGCACTGGTCAGACATTGGATGTAGTCTGCCCTGAGAAGTGATCCTGAACTTAGCACAGCATCCAAGGGCAATTCCGAAAGGGGTTCACCGAGAGCTGTCAGCCTCCAGTACTCCCGGAATCAGAAGGAATGGGTGCTTGTGTCCTGGAGGTACTGAGAGAGTGTTTAGGGAGCACAACCCATTATCAAGTACAAGTACATTATCAAGTACAAAGCTTATGCCAATAAGCTTTGATAAAATAGAAAACTTCCCCAAAAGTATAACTTGCCAAAACTGATTTGAAAATAAAAAAAAACTTGACTGTTCTTATTACCTTAAAATGAATTCAATCAATGGTTGTGGATTTTGTCTTCTCACGAAAGCATCAGTAAGTTCTAGCAAATATTCCTGGATCATACAAGTTCTTAAGAGAAAAAAAAAGGACAGAAAGAGGGAGAGGAAGATGAGGGAAAGAAAGAGAAAGGAGGAAAGGTAGAATGGTCCAACTAACTTCATAAATGCCAAATGAAGACAAGAAAAATTACATAACATTTTCATTCATGAACACAAATGCAACAATTCTAAATAAAATATTAGCAAATCTACCAATATTTAAAAAATAAAATACATATGACTAAGGTGAGTTTAATACTAGAAAATCTTTTAATGTAATTTACCTCAATTAAAGGTATGAATAGGCCTTTCACCACAAAGAAATCATAAATGGTGAACATATGTAAGATGTTCAAACTCATTAGTCAATCAGAGAAATATCATTTTGAACCTACTGGATTGACCCCAAAAACTTTTGCGATCTGACAGTATCAAGGGTAAGTAAGACTGTGGTGTAATAGAAAACCTTATACACTGCTTGTGGGAGTATAAATGGACACCATCACTTTGGTAAAGAACTCATCATTACCCAGGGCACTGAAGGTACATATACCCTACAACTCTGGCCCTCCACTCATAGGTTTATACCCTGGAGAAACTCTTGCCTATGTGCACTAAAGGGCAAATGCAGGAGTATACATAGAAACAAAGTTTGTAAGAGCAAGAAATCTATCCAAATGTCCAACAACAACAACAAAAATAGATAAAGTGTAGTGCACTCATCAAAGGAAATCACTTTTCAGTGAAAAATGAGTAAACTAGAGCTACCTGTTGACAAGAATGAACCTCCCATCATGGTGCATTTTTTTCAGAAGAACACAAACAGAATGATATGATTTACAGTAGCCTCCCTTTATCCACAGGGACTAGGTTCCCCCCAGTAGATACCTGAAAAGTGGATACTACCAAGCCCTATATATACTATGGCTTTTCGACCTGACCACCAAGAGGGCTACTAAATGACTCATGGGCAGGTGGTGTATATAGTGTGAATGTGCCGGACAAGGGATCATTTATGTCCTGGGCCATATGGAGTAGAACCACACAAGATTTCATCACGCTGCTCAGAACAGTGCACAATTAAAAACCTATGAATTGCTTATTTTTTTAATTTCCATTTAATATTTTTACACCACAGTTTACTGCCAATTGTTGAAACTGCTGAAAAGAAACCATGGATAAGGAGAGAAGACTATGTATAAACTTCAAAAACTTGTAAATCTAAATGGTCATATTATTTAAGACTATAAGTAGGGTGACTGATGGGCTTAAAAGGCCGGACACAGGTTGGGCATCTATATCTGTAGTAAAACCTTACAAAGAAACAACAATAAATGATAAAAAATAAAGTCTGACCAAGGATTTACCTTGAGGTAATTGAGGTAATTATCTTGAGGATTGACCCTTGAGGGCAGAGGGCATAAGGGACTAGATTGGGAAACTGACCCATTAGCATCTTCAATAGTGCCAGGTATGTAGCTCTTCTTAAACTGTGACTATGTGGGCACCCATTCTGTATAATACAGTCATACATATTTATATTATTTTATGTAATGATCATATTTAAAAGGTTTAAAAATAAAGTGGGTTGACCAAATAACTAAAACCTTTCCTATTGCTTACAATTCAACCTGTTATGACTTCTCACTTCCCTCACCTGCCTATTGGAAAATAATAATATTCTCATAGGATTTTGTAAAGATGAAATTAATTAGTACACATAAACTGCTTGGATTGTACAGACATATAAGAAGTGCTCAATGAATGTAACTAATAGAACTACCATTCTCTTCCTTGTTACCACTAGGACTACCATAAGTGCATTTTTAATCTTACAATTGAGGCAAGAAATTATGAAAACCCCTAACAAAAGAAGAAGTTGTCAAAGAATATCTTGTATCAGAAAAAACAACCCCATCAAAAAGTGAGCAAAGGATATGAACAGACACTTCTCAAAGGAAAACATTTATGCAGCCAACAAACATGAAAAAAAGCTCATCATCACTGGTCATTAGAGAAACACAAACCTAAACCTCATTAAGATACCATCTCACAGCAGTTAGAATGATGATCATTAAAAAATGAGACAACAAATGCTGGAGAGGATGGGAAGAAATAGGAACGCTTTTACACTGTTGGTGGGAGTGTAAATTAGTTCAACCATTGTGGAAGACACTGTGGCAATTCCTCAAGGATCTAGAAATAGAAATACCATTTGACCCAGCAATCCCATTACTGGGTATATACCCAAAGGATTATAAATCATTCTATTATAAAGACAAACATATGTTTACTACAGCACCGTTCACAATGGCAAAGACTTGGAACCAACCCAAATGCCCATCAATGATAGACTGGATAAAGAAAGTGTGGTGTAATATACACCATGGAATACTATGCAGCCATATAAAAAGGATGAGTTCATGTCCTTTGCAGGGATATGGATGAAAATGAAAATCATCATTCTCAGCAAACTGACACAAGAACAGAAAACCAAACACTACATGTGCTCACTCATAAACGGGTGTTGAACAATGAGAACACATGAGCACAGGGAAGGTAAGGAGCTAGGGGAGGGATAGCAGGGGTGTAGGTGGGTAGGGGAGGGATAGCATTAGGAGAAATACCTAATGTAGATGACGGGGTGATAGATGCAGCAAACCACCATGGCACATGTATACACATGTATACAAACCTGCACGCTCTGCACATATACCCCAGAACTTAGAGTATAATTTAAAAAAAGGAAAAAAAAGAATATCTTGTATCATTGGACCTTGGACTGTTTGTTGAACTCCCAGATTTCAACATTATTCAGATGCTTGCAGCAAAGTGAGTACCTCATCTTTTTTGCTCCACCCTGCAGCTGGCTTCATTCTGACTGGAACCATGCGCTGAAACCAAAGGCTTGTTTTCGTTAGTCATGATGGCTAATGCTGAGAACATGGCCCATGATTTTACCTCAACAGCCACATTTTCTCAAGGAATGTGAAGAAAGCTGTTTCCTGCTGCTTAAAGAATGTGATTACCTCATTAAAAACTGACTGTCCAAACTGCCTCAGGCCTTCTAAGCCCGTCAGACAGACACATTTCTCACCATGACTTGGGTCTTCCTCATTTGCTCTTGACCTGCATTTTCCCCAGTCTAGTCTACAGCAGACATGGAACCCTTGGCTCTATGATTCCAGCTTCTCCCTCCCATAAGGCATTTGGGACTTGACCCTGCTCTTAGTCTCTCTATCACTGACATCACAATTATTCCTATCAAAGAATAGCTGGTCTCATCCTATGGTTCTCTGTCTTTGGGGGTGCAATGAATGGGAAAATGTTTCCTGGTTCCAGGCTAAATCCTAGTGGTTCTGTTAAGATGTATTTGGCTACAAGTAACAGAAATGTAAACTCAAATCGACATATATAATACAAAGACAGTATTGGCGCAGTAATAAAAAACTACAGTGATAGAGGAAGCTTTGGTGACCCAATGGCAACACTGAAGATAAAGCTTCTTCTCATCTTCTCTTCTATGGCACCTACTTCATCCTAGGGCTGACTCTCTTCATGTTTGCAAAATGGCTGGAAACAGCCTTAGGAACTGCTTGTTTCATCAATTATGTCCCGCAGGAAGTGGGAAAAAAATCTCTCTCCCAATAGCTCTCTCAGAAGTGAAATATCTTCTTTTCCAATAGTCTCTGGAAAGAGTTTCTCTTGATTCATAGATCTGAATTGAGTTGTGTGTTCTAAACCAAGCTCTGTGGCCAGGGGATGGAGTATGTCGATTGAAGATCAGCTAATCAGAACCAAGGACTATGCTTATGGAGTGGGGTCTCCTCTCCTGGAGCACGTAGGCTGGTAGAAGAGGCATGATACCTGTGCTCTGCTTGACCTTCACCTTTGCTCCACTCTCTGCCCTAAGAGGCTAACTCTTCAGGATGCAAAATTCCAGATTTTGCTTTCTGGCTTCTAGTTGGATTTGATCTTAGGAACACCAACAGAAAATCAGAGAGTGGAGAGAGAATTGGATCAGGACAGCTGTTTCCCCAGCTGGCTCCTTGCTGTGTTCCTCTGGAGGGACAACTCATTTGGGCCACCCTTCCAGCTCCAGCTCTTTGCAGGCTCTGGTAACATCACTCCCTCCCTTACGCCATCTGGCCCAGAGGTGGTAACAGCTCCTTGCTCTTGCCAGTCCCGAGCTGCTCCAGCGTTCCTTGCTGGTCCCTGCTATGGTCTGGATGTTTGTGCCTCTCCAAAATTTGTATATTGAAATCTTAACCTCCAAGGTGATGATATTAGGAGACGGAGCCTTTGGGAGGTGATTAGATCTTGGAGCAGAACCTTCATCAATAGGATTGGTACCCTTATAAAAGAGACTCTAGAGAGACACTTCACCCCTTCTACCATGTAAGGTTAGAGTGAGAAGATGGTTGTCTACAAGGAAGTAGATCCTCACCAGACACCAAATCTGCTGGTACCTTCATCTTGAACTTCCAAGCCTCCAGAACTGTGAGAAATAAATTTCTGGGCTGGATATGATAGCTCATGCCTCTAATCCCAGTGGTTTGGGAGGCTGAGATGGGAAGATTGTTTGAGGCCATGAGTTTGAGACCAGCCTTGGCAACACAGAGAGACACTATATCAACCAAAAATAAAATTAGTTAAATAAGTTAGCCAGGTGTGGTGGCACACACTTGTAGTCCCAGCTACTTGGGAGGCTAAAGTAGGAGGATCGCTTGAGCCCTGGAGGCAGAGACTGCAGTGAGCTGAGATCATACCGCTGTACTCCAGCCTGGGTGACAGAGACTCTGTCTCTAAGAAAAAAAAATTCCGTTGTTTGCAGGCTACCCAGTTTATGGTATTTTGTGATAGCAACCTGAACAAATGAACAGTCTTCACTCTAACCATATTTCTGTAATGAGGCCCTTCATTAAAGTATGTGATTGTGCCATCTGTTTCCTTCCTAGACCTTGACTAATACAATACTTGAATGAAAATTGAGAAATTACTACCCAGAAAAAAGGAGAGCAGACACTAGGTAGCCAAAAAACAGCAAATATGTACCATGACCCACTATGGATTACACAGATGAGCAATATTAAAGCACACACATAACAATAGCAGGCTTGTCTCTTCCTAGAGAAATGCTCTCATCACTCCCCGACAGCAAAGAATTGCCAGTTGCTTCATGAGCTCAACCTCAGGTAGGAAAATGCTAAGCCCTTCAGCTCTGCCATTCCTGCCAGCAAATGCCACCTGACTGCTCATAGGACATTTCAGCAATCAAATGGAAAATGAAAAGTAGAAAAACACAGGGAGGAAAAATGATAAGACAGAGAATCCCAGAATCCAACAGAACCTAAATGAATTGTTTTACCAAAAAATAACAAACCCCAAAGTCAAAAAGCAAACTTCACAAGTCACCTGGCAATTTGACCAGAGTTCTGCAATAGCCACAGGACCACCCCCGCCCCCTGCTTACTATTTCAAGCTCTTCCACGCCCTCCACATAATGACTCATTGTAACCCCAGGGAGAGATGATTTTCCTGCTCACAAAAGCACAAAGACAGGTTAGGCCAAACAAGTTTTCAGATGAAGAGACCTATGTAGGAAACAGGCCCCAAATTGTGGATATCCTGCCACAGAGAACTTCTATTGGGAAGGAAAGATTGCAAGGGATACATATACATTTAGGAAGAGTATACTGAAAGATGTGAAAAGATAGACTTAGGACTGTGCTATTCCAAAGAGTCACCCACCACTACTCATTCAGGAAAGAATGAGTCCTTGAACTGGTATAACTGGTTGTCAACTGAGATGAATTAAAGAACAAAACTGCTGGGCTTTGTCAAGATGAACATGTGTATATACATATGGGTGTAAGATCACCCACCATTGATCACATTCTCCTTTGTCCTCTCATCTCCTTTGCAGGTTCACAACAGTGTTATGGCGGGAGCAGGGAGGCACCTACATCCATTGGACCCATCCTGACAGCTGGGAAGGATGTGTCCACCGACCCAGGGATGTGCATCTGGCACCCACCTCACAACAGCTGTCCTAACCACGTAAGAAGCATAAGGGTCACTGGTCACTCTCCATGAGAACAAAAGGCCAAGGATGCAGAGGTAATTGCATCAAAGGGATTCAACTTCCTGGCTGACCTCATTCCAAAGATCTGCAGAGCCCAGATAAGCATCCCAGGTTTCTGGCAGAGGGCCCCTCCAGGGACAGGAAAGGGACAGGAAGCCAGCTTTCCGTGTCTGTACCGCCTTCCTTAGGAGGGAAAGGACACCTGTGGCCATCAAGTCATGATGCCCCATGCTGTCTCCTGCCAGCTCCACAAGGAAACCAAATGAGTGTCACATCGCCCCAGAGTCATGGCTCTGCTGATCCCACACGGGCCTCCTAGGCGGCTCTTCCTTCTATGTCTTCACCATAGATTTCTCATATTTTCATTTAAACAGATTTGTATGTAATTCTGGAATGCTTTTCTTTCATATTCTCAAAAATACATTAAGAATAGTAATAATAGGTAAAAAAAAAAACAAACAAAAAAAAAACTGGTAGATCTCCGAAGATAATATGTGAGACTAATAGCTATAGTTTGCAATAAAGAAAATTAAATGAGGTTTCTAAGCACTTATGTATTTATTCTCAAAATATTTTTGAGCTTCTTCTACACCAGACACAACTCCAAGTGAGAGACAGAAAGATAAAATGTTCCCTATGCTGGAAGAGCATATAGATTTGTTAGAAGTCACAGATACTTAAACAAATGATGATATAATAAGTTCTACAATGTAATTTCATCCTTGGGAATTCTGCTCATATTATGAGGAATAATATATAAGCCAAATAAGAGTACTTCATCAAAATTTTATTTTATACTGCCAGTTTTGCCTTATAATTTGTTAATTTATTCAATATTCTCAGCCCAAGTCATTCTATAATGATGGAAAGATTCCAAATCTATGCTGTCCAGTGGAGTAGCTACTAGCCACAGTGTGGCTAGTAAGTACCTGAAATGTGACTAGAGTGACCGAGGAAGTGAATTTTTGATTTTATTTCATTTTAACTCAGGTCAATGCAAATAGCCACATGTGGTTAACACAGTTCCAAGTTCTAGTCCAGGTAGATCTGGCCACATTTACCAAAACCAGTGAAGATTAACCAATTGTGATTAAAATCAAGCAATACACCAATGTAAATGGCCAACAAACCATTAAAGAAATGGCCAATGAACCATCAACCCTTAGGTGGCTGAACTCAGGCAAATTCCTTAACCTGTCTGCCCACCTGCACCCACTCAACCTTGAATGTCTGGAAGAAAATGAGCCTGTTAGATGCTGCCGGAAAGGAGCTGGGAAGTGTAACCATAAGGCAAGGTCAAGCAGGTCACATGGAAGTGCCAGGCACAAACAAACCACAGAGCAAAGCTGGAAGGACAGCACGAACCTGGTGAGCGTCAAAAGGAAAATAAAAGCAAGTTCAAGCTCAAGTTCAATTTTTAAACACTTCTGATTTTAGAAAAATAAATAGAATTGATTCCAAAAGCCATTTATTGGCAACCTTCCATCAATATATGTTTTTCTGAACATCTTCTGCAGGCTCAGCACCAAGGTGGGGGTGGTTATTAAGAAATCTATAGTAACATCAGTCTCCACCTTAAAGAATCTTAAAATATGCTTGAGAGACCAAATGCACACACATAGAATAGTGAGAAACTGATATAAGACAGTATTCGGTAAAGCACTAAATTGTATTTATTTAGCCACCTCTAAAGCTCACCTGTACCTGGTATGCACAGTGGGTACAGTGGTAGGTAGTGAAGTGAGTATAGGTTGCTCTGACCTGGGAGGGCTTCCTGGAGACCAGCGGGTGTGATATAGGACTGAGTTCAAGTTAGCCTGGCCTCCACCTGCCTGCAGCAGCGTCCTTTATCAGCCCCACCCCGCCCCTGCTTCTGCCAGCATGACTTGCAGTTTCCTAATGTAACTGCCACCTCTCAAGCTGAGCCACTGCGTAGACAGAACATGGTCTGGTGGACCGCCTGGCATGCCTGGACTCTGAAGGCGCAGACTGTGTTGAATCCTAGTTTCGACAGTCCTTAGGTGGCTGAACTCAGGCAAATGCCTTAACTTCTCTAAGCCTTGTTCCTACTATGTAAAATGAAAGTAATAATATTATCTAGTCATAGGGGTTTTTGGTGAGAATTAAATTAGATAAATAAAAGGCTTATACAGAGAAATCATTTTTTCTGCTTTTCATATTTAAAAAAATAAACTTTATTAAGATATTGACATAAAAAAAGCTGTACATATGTAATGTGTACAACTTGGTGAGTTAGGAGATAAGTATACATCCATGAAACCATCACCACAATCTGTGCCATAAACATCGTGGCAAAAAGGTTTCTCCCATCATCATGTCTTATTTGTTTGTGTCATGAGAACACTTAAAAATCTACCCCTTAGCCATTTTTTTACATTTAACTTTTAAGTTCAGGATCACATGCGCGGGTTTGTTATATAGGTAAACTTGTTATGCAGATTATTTCATCACCCAGGTATTAAGCCTAGTATGCATTATTTTTCCTGGTCCTCTTCCTCTTCCCACCCTCCACCCTCCAATAGGCCCCAGTGTCTGTTTTTCCCCTCCTTGTGTCCATTTGTTCTCATTTAGCTCCCAATTACAAGTGAGAACATGTGGTGTTTGGTTTTCTGTTTCTGTGTTAGTTTACTAAGGATAATGGCCTCCAGCTCCATCCATGTCCCTATAAAGGACATGCTCTCATTCTTTTTTATGACTGCATAGTATTCCATGGTATACACATACCACATTTTCTTTATCCAGTCTATCATTGATGGGCATTAAGCTTGTTCCCATGTTTTTGCAATTGTGAACAGTGCTACAATGAACATACAGGTGCATGTGTTTTTATAATAGAACGATTTATATTCCTTTGGGTCTCTACCCAGTAATGGGATTGCTGGGTCAAATGGTATTTCTGGGGCAAAGATTTCATGATGAAGACACCGAAAGCAATGGCAACAAAAGCAAAAATTGACAAATGGGATCTAATTAAACTAAATAGCTTCTGCACAGCAAAGGAAACTATCAACAGAGTGAACAGACAACCTACAGAATGGGAGAAAATTTCTGCAAACTGTATCTGACAAAGGTCTAATATCGAGTATCTATAAGGAACTTTAATTCACAAGCAAATTTTAAAGTATACATTATAAACTACAGGCACTGGGCTGTACAGCAAGTCCCTAGGGCCTATTCATCTGGCATAACTGAAACTTTATACCCTGTTAGCTCTCCAATTCCTCCACTCCCCGGTTCCTAACCACCACCATTCTATTCTCTGTTTCTATGAGTTGGACTATTTAAGATCCCTCAAACAAGTGGTATCATACAATAGTTGTCTTTCTGTGTCTGGCTTACTTCACTTAGCATAATGTCTTCCAGGCTCATCCATGTTGTCACATATGGTGGGATTTCCTTCTTTCTTAAGATTGAATAATATTCCATTGTGGGTATATACATTTTTGTTATCCATTCATCTGTCAATGGACATTTAGGTTGCTTATATGTCTTGGCTATTGTATGTAGCAATGAACCTGGAAAAAGTGAAGATATCTCTTGGATATATTGATTCATTTCCTTTGGATACATACCCAGAAGTGGAATTGCTGGATCATATGACAGTCCTATTTTTAAATCCTGAGGAACTTCTATGCAGTTTTCCATAATAACTGTGTTAATTTACATTTCCACCAACAGTGTAAAAGGTTTTTCTCTTCTCCACATCCTTGCCGACACTTCTCATTTGCATTTTTGGTAATACCCATCCTAACTAGCATAAGGTAATATCTCACTGTGGTTTTAATTTGCATTACCCTGATAATTAGTGATGTGATTATTGAGCACATTTTAATATATCTATTGGTCAAGTGTATGTTTTTTTTGGGAAAATGTCTATTCATTTTCTTCACCCACTTAAAAATCATATTTTGTTATTTCATTGAGTTAGAGGCACACTCTAATATACATTGGACATGAACACTTTATCACTATATATGGTTTGCAAATATTTTCTTCCATTCCATAGGTTGTTTTTTCATTTTGTCAATTGTTTCTTTTGCTGTGCAGAAGCTTTTTGCTTTACCTGACAATTTCCAACCCATCTTTAAAGGTTCTGCTCAGGTATTTCCTGTCCTGAGAAACTCCCCTGCGCTCTCTTCCCCTGCTGTTGGGTTCCCTTCCCAAGCAACAGCATCCTGACCTCTCCATAGCCAACAAGATCATACGCACTGCTTCTCCTGAAATACTTTCAGTATATCCTTGGTGTCCCGTGCAGTTTTTAGCACTTGCCCCACATGTTTTATTTTTCTATATAATACTGTTGGTGAAGGCTGCATTAAAATAATTGGAGTAAGTTTGGTAGATGTCCACTTTGTACTTCCATCTTCTACCATGGTCTGGTCTGCAAATATGTAAGATGTATGAGCAGGAAACAAGGTTCTCACTTTAATGCATGCTTAAATCTGAAAGACGATCAGCATTAACTGTCTCTTATTGAGCTTTTCTAGATGAAAACTGGAATATGTAAGAGCTAACATTTCCCTTTCAATGGCTTGCTGCTGATAAAATGAAGCATATATAATTCCTAAGCTTGGAAGGTGGTGGGAGATGGATTCCACACTGCTGCTCCTGCCAGAAATTTGAGGTGCTTACGAGTTGTGTCTTGGCCAGTTTCGTGGCCTGAAAGTCACACAAAGCTACCTGGCTTCCAGCAGTACAGTCTAGAAAATACAAAGAAATTATACATTTGGTGCCTGTGTAAATTGTGTGGGAATTACAAGCCCTGTGATAAGTGTATAATGAGAAAACGGCATACTCCACTTAAAAAATGGGATAAAATCTCAACTATTTTATTATTTGGTAACATTTTTATTTGGTAATAAATGTTCTCAGCAGCAGCTGAATAAAACAAAAAAAGTGCATGTTAAATGAAAAACTGATTACCAAATTTGCAGGTAATAAGAAATCTGGTCAATATGTAACTTGTACAAAATGTTTGGTGACATTTACTATCCAACATGGGGGGGGTCCTGGTGACATCACTAACCACATGAAAACCAGACCCTAATCTACTAAAGAAGCAATAGCTTCCGCCTCACACATCAGAGCTGTTTTAAGAAGGCTGTGCCCCTAAACTTGTTTCACTTGTGCAGCTGCAGAAGGCATGTTTACATATCATCCTGTGAAGCATGACTTTTTAGCTAGATCAAACAATAATTCTTTACATTAATCTTGGCTAAGTCCGTACATACAAAAAGTGAACTGATGTGTAGCATGTGTGATTGCTACATTAGCAAAAAAGCTGCCAAACAGTGGCATGAAGCCCTTTGATATTAGAATTCTCAGATACTTCAGATTATCAGCTAATTCCAATGAATATTTTCTTCATACAATTCATGAAATCAAAGTAAAACTTCTGGAAGCTTATTATCAGGTAAAACTTCTGACATTGTTGGGAATGCTGTTATAAATTCAGTTCAAAAGTTCAATATTGTTCAAAAGGTCAATATTGGAGATATGTTTTATAGTAATAATGGGAATACAAAATTTTGGGGGAGCACAGGTTCATGGAAAGATAATGTTCTTACTAAATTAATAAAGTACCAGAGAACTTGGAAATGATTGTGGGCACATAATTCATAACTGTGCCCAATCCACTGCAACAGATATTCCACTAAAGGAAATAGAAACTATCATCATCAAAAATTACAAATATTTCTACATATAAACTACAGTATTAAATTCTTCTGCCAGAGTTTATATGAAGTATCCAACCACCCTCTACACCCCAATAAAAAACCAGTATCAATCAAAGGAAAAAACCCCATGCATCAACAATAACAACAGAAACTTCAGCTTGGCAGGACACATTTTCTCTGTTTCTCATCGGTAATCTGATTTTAGAAATATTTGTGCCTTTGAATAACTACTTTGCAAATCAGCCTACGCCTTTTGGAATAATTCTTTAAATGTTGGTTGCATTTTGATGAAAATTAGTTGGAATATTTTAATAAATTATTCAATAAATGGAATACAAAAAATTTCAGATTGTGAGGCTTTTTGTGAATTATAATTATCTAAAACAAGCTTACTCTGGGACAATTTGAAATTGTCTCTACCAGAGGAAGAGGGGAAATGAACAAATTAAACTGTGGGAGCTCAGAGGTGTATGCTACCTTGACTTATGGGAAAGATCTTTTGATGAAGTTTCTACTTTTAATTGGATTAATTTACATTCTGTACTGAAATGGAATATAGTTAAAAGGCCTGCAATTTTACAACATTTAACTTTGGTGAAACATTCAAAAGAATCATCTTAAGTAGAAATTATTTCACAAGCTGTACCTTGTAAAAATATTTGTTGAATAAAGCTGAATGGGGGCCAAAGACATACCTTGTAAAGTTATTCAGGCTGAAATATTAACATAATACAATATAAAATGTTAAAATTGACAATACTCCCATTTAGCTGCATTTGCTCTTAGCTTACTAAATAATTCAGCATCTGTAAAGAGAGTATTTTCTCAACTATAAATATTTTGGACCACGGAGAAAAGTCAATTTCAAATTTATTAATCATAAAATACAACTGTAAATAATATGGTAGGCAGTTTTATTTAAAAAATTAAAAGCTTGCTTTCAGAATGTGGCATAGAAAGAAAACATTTAAAACTAAAAAAGACACTGAAATAACATTCCTCAAATTTGCCAGTGACATATTGCATTAGAGGTAGATACGATTAAAAAACTGATTATACTAGGTGACTGTATACCAAGGATCATTCCACACATATTTTCTTAATTTCAAATTGTTCACTTAAAAATTGTGCTTTATGTACAAGAATTTTAAAAAATTGGATATTAAAATATATGTTAAATCATACATTAACATGCATTTAAATTTATGTTGTAATATTCAGTGTATGTGACATTAAAATATTTTTAATAAAAAATTTTTTCTAAATAGAAAATGTTATTTTCTATTTTTAAAAGTGTTTTATTTTTATATTTTTAAATGTAACTATAGTTTTACCGGTATGCTGGAATTAATTTGTTAGTCAATTCCTCATTTCAGAAACTCAGTAATTTGTATTATTTTAGTATTCCCTTCCTATCTCAAGTGTCCCAGGTTGGATAAATTCTAGGTTTGCCCTGGCCACAGCTCACAGCAGCCTGTGTCAGACTGTTTGTGCATCATTCTTTCCCACCCTATTGGACTTCCTTGAGAGCACGGATTAAATTTCCTGAATCTGTATCCCTTTCAATGCCCTGACCATGTGCCAGGCACTGTTGAACTGTTTTAATCCTCATTAACCTCTGTGTGGGACATTCTAATGACCCCATTTACAGATGAGAAAATTGAGATGTGGGACAGGTAAAGTAATTCAATTACAGTCTGTGAGACAAAGTTGCAAATGTAAGAAGCCAAGTTTGCTCATTTCTGTTGACCAGCATAATATCACAAGCCCCTGACTCTGCAGCTCTCCAAAACATGTTTTGAAGACAAAACAGGATAGAACACATGGCCCCCCACAGCTCTTGCCTGAGTGACTATATTCCTTAAAATAAATGGCCCAATCCTTCCCTTTTCCTACACATAAGATAACGTCTGATGGGGTTAGTGATTATGCTCCTACAATGTATAACCAAATGTGCTTTAGGAATCTATAACCAGCTGTACTCTTACACCCCAGCTTTGATGTGAATTTGCGCATACTGCAGCTTCACCACCGGTATATAAACTGTGAACTGAAATACCGCTTTCGAGCAGTCTGACAGATGTGCTCCTGGCCTACAGGCCTCAGTAAAGACTTGTGAATAACACTAGCTGTAATTCTTTAAACAGTTGGCTTTTTTCTTTAGTCAGTAGGTCCCAAATCCTAGACCATGGCCACGCTGGGATTTGGCTAGAGAGTCCACACTCCTACCCACTCCCTGTATGACCCTTTCTGAGTAAATGTTCTCTGTAAGTACCTGTGGAATGAATAAAACCCAAATGAGTGAATGAGTGATAAAGATGGCAGTGATGCTCATTGCAATGATGATGGGTAAAAAGATAGCAGTGAGTGAAGTGCCTGCCACACACCTTCATATTCGCACCCCAGGACTGAAAATTCTGAGTTGGAACCAGCAGTTTTCAAGGGAAAGTGACTGACGTGAAGTAAACACGATTCTTTACACAGCACACCAACTGCCAGATGCAAGGAGTCTAGACAGCAAATGTGTTTCTCCCAGCTAATAACAGAGGCCTCCTCATCTGGGCCTTTACTCAGCCACTAAAAACAGGATACTCCCTCTGGCTAAACCCGGGATGTTGTGTACCTGTCCTATTAGGCCATGATAGCAGGCTTGGCCTCAAAGTCAGGCCTGAAGGACAGGAGTCAAGTCTTGAGGAGCTCTTTACAAATACCTGGGGTTGGAGGTATGGATGGTAGAGTGGCTGAGCTGTCTGCAGAGGAACTGGAGGGGAGGGTGTAAAGGAATGCTGCGTGCTGATCTGCGGGACCTGACGATGCCTTTGACAGAGCCGGAATCTTCGAACATTTTCAGGGGAAGGAATACATTGCAGTGACTCTGGGCTTGTTGAGTTTAGACATTGAGAAAGGGGTTAAAAAGAGAAAATAAGGCAAGGCTGAGAGAGGCAGGGTGTCCTGGGTTGCTGCCATGACAATGGGGAGGACTTGGCAGCATTCCAGGAAGAAATAAGGTGTAGGAGTGATGGAGACACACTTGCCCCCTGGTTGGAAGGAACATGGTATGAGAAAACATCGCTTAGAGAAGAAATAACATTAACCATTGTCACACCCGGCTCACCTCTACTCGCTTCCCTAGCAGTCGGAACAGCTGATGGCTCCAGCACCCCCTGGGGACAGCCAGTGTGCCTTAGACTGAGGCCCCCTCCTTCCATCCCACTTGCTCCTGCTCCTGCCTGTCTTTCCCCAGGGTCAGATCTGCATCGTGATCCTCCTTTCCTAATCCTGCTTCCTCCTCATCTTTCACAGGCGTTTACCACAGTAGATCTGGAATAACTCTGTTCTAGCACCTGCTTCTTGCAGGACCCAAACTGGCATGCTTCCCAACAACTCCAAAAGTGACACTGCCTTCTAAAGACCCAGAGAAAATCCTAGTATCGCATTCTTTGGTATGTTCTGGAATCAAGGACCCAAGATTAATTGGTAATTGATTCACTTATTCAATCAGACATTCATTTGATCAGTTACTTCCATAGGTATTAATTAAGCACCCCCTGTATACCAGGAACTGTGCTGGACCTTGGAGCTATAACAGTAAACAAGGAAGACATACGTGAAAATCCCACTGAAGCAACTTGGAAAATGAAAGACCACGAGGAGTCTAGGAAGGAAAAGCTGTCTCTGGGTGTGGCGGAACCTTAAAGCAATTGACCCTATCTGATGAGAAAACACACAAAATGATCATTCCAGACCACAAAGATCTTCAATTACAAGTAACGTAACTTGCCACTGCTATGCCCTTTGCACACTGTACATATTCAGTTCTTCCCACCAGGAGCCATCAGAGAAGGGCAGTAGCACATAGATGGCAGTACAACAGCATAGCGTCACTGGCTGTCCTGGCAGCTGGCACATGTCAGCTCCTTTTTCTGCATTCAGCTCCCTCCTGCCTCCATCACCTAAGAGCCAGGCAGAAACACTTCTACTTTGCTGGAGCTACCAGGACTTTGATCTACATAAAGTGTCATAAAAGTCACCCAATTGAACAAGCTCTGGGCCAGAGAAGGAGCTGAGGTCCCGCTGAAGATGATGCCCAGCCCAACAGGCTGTCCCCATAAACTGACTCTTGCTTTCCCCAGGGTGCTGAGTCCCACTCCCCTGGCTTCTCCACATCTGTGTGATACAAGAGAGCCAAGGACCACCACAGCCTGATGAGCTCTTGGAGAAGCCCAGAGCCAGCGGGCCTATCTCTCCAGAGAGTTGCACTCAGGGCAGCAGTTAAAGGATCCTTGGAGAGGGAGTGTGTTTGAATCTCAAATCTTCCATCCTCATCCTAGGACAGAGTAAGACCTTTAACTTCTTTAGGCCTCAGTTTCCTCTGCCACAAAGGAGTGAGGGTGCCTGCACCTCCCTCACTAGGCTATTGTGAGGACTAAATGAGGTAACATGTGGAAAGCACACAGTGCTGTGCAAGGCAGCTTGAGAGAGTATGACCAGGACTGGTGAGGACTATTCTTGTTTGCCTGGCTCTAGCAATTACCCTGACTTCAATCACCTCTAACCATATATCCTTCTACCTTTGCCTATTTCCCTGTTAAAAAAAAAAAAAAAAGGGAAAATAAATTCCTTCTGCTTTCAGAATGAATTTTCTGAAATTACACCAATTATGGGGATTTCAGGGACCATGGACTCTTTGCACACACACTACTCAAACCCATGGAGAAAAATGTCCCATCGGCCGCCAGAGAGCCTCTACCTTGGCCACTTGCAGCAACCTTAGGAGAAATAAGGGCCTCAGACAGAACAATAGCATGGATTGTGCTTCTTGCAGGAATTTCATCTGTCACTGAGTAACAGGTTTTGATCTCAGGCTCACTGCCAGTTAGGAAGTGAAACCCTTTCCGGAACACTTGCTGTTTTGTTGGCTTTCCCCTGGAGATTTAATTATTTCACCTTGGAGGTTTTAGCGGACAAGCTGTGCTCTGTATGGAGCCTACCCCTGTAAAAAACCAATAAGGTATTTTATGGGCTCCCCGGTATTCTTTTTCATGAGTTAGGGGACCGGGGAGCCCTTCCACTAAGTCAACGATTGGGCACCCCCACAAGGTGTGCATTTGCTGTCACCATAGTGAGCTGTGGGTCTATCTGCATGGCACAAGGAGAGCTGTTAGATCAGTCATCTTCTCTAACCCAGAGGCCTAAATGAGAAGACGAGAAAAAGAAAGGGCCATTGTTTCTACAGACAGGTTCACCTGAAGAATTTGGACAGTGAGGCTGGTTTCAGTTTAAAGGGCCTCTGGGCAGGGCTGAGGTTGGGAGCAGGGGTTGAGGGAGCTTCTAGATTTTTCCACATTTATTACAAACAGAGTGATTACAAATCAGCTCTGCAGATGACAGCACAGACCCTTCTGTGGTGGGTTCTCTTGGGCCAACAGCAGATTTGGAGCCATGGAAGAACAGTGAGCAATCTCTTCACATGACCTTCAGGTCTTTCTCCTGTAAACTTCATTGTACTTCTAACTCCAGATCAAGGGGACTAACATCTGCAATTCTTCAGGGAGGACAGCTGGGCCATGCCCCTTCAGGCCTCCCCTCCTCCCCTCGTCTTGTCAGCCAGTTGTGCTGGGATCTGCGGGCCGCCTTGTGAGAACAGGGCAGGAACCGGCCAGCAAAGGCAGCTACAAATACTCTTCTTGGCAGCCAGCTTCACTTGGGAGCCCACAGCTGAGGGGCAGAGGCCAGCGGGAAGCACCTGCACCTCTTCAGGGCACATCCGAGCCCAGGCCTGGCTTCCCGCCCTCCACCTCTGAACTGGGCTTTGGTCAACCTTTTCCAGCTTGGGGGAAGTCCCGGTGGTAAGCCAGCTTCCCAGATGCACGAGCAGGAAGAGCACCGGCTCCAAGCCGCCCAACGCCTTTAAACTCAGAGTCAGAGCCGTATTCTCACAAGGCCTGATGAAACTGAACAGCTGAGGGCAAATAAGGAGGCAGGACAGGAGAAGAGGAAGGGAAATAGCTCTTTGTAGAATGCTTTTCTCCTGATTTCACTTGTGTGGAGAAGCGTGAAAACAACCACTAATCAGTCTTTCCCCCTGATGAGTCGGAAAATTGACAACTGGAGAGTTAAAAAAAAAAATCAGTGAATACATATTTCTTTTTTGGGCTTTATTTATGAAGCATGCCCTAAGAGATCCCTTATGGGCATTTTAAATAACCAGAAGCAAGTTACAACAGCAGCTAATGGTCAATTGTAAATGCAGTTCTGCTGTGCAGTTGTCATTCAAATGTGACAGTATTTAAAAGCTGGGCTGTATATGAGATGAAGGAGTTCAAAGACTCATTGGATGACACTTCTCATGCTTCAGCAAGTGGAAGAATCACCTGGAATACTTGTTTAAGAGGCAGATCGCCAGTCTCTGACCCCTGAGATCTGATCCTATAAGATGTGGGCCAGGGCCAGGAACCTGCATTTGAATTCCTAAGTAATTCCAACCTGAATATTCTGGGACAGGACTGCACTTTGCAAGACAATGCCCTATGACAGCAGTTCACAAAGTGAGTTCCCCAAACTGGAGCCACAGGAGATTTGTTAGAAATACGGATTCTTAGGTGAACCCCAGAAAGAGGGAATTGGAAACTTTGAGGACAGGGCCCAACAATCTGTTTTAATAAACCTCCAGGTGGTTCTGAATACTGATTTAGGTTACTAAAGAATCCCTTAAGATTTCTTACAAGTTGTACTAACCCTGGAGCACTGGCAATTCCAATGTGCAGCCAAGATTGGGAACCACTCCGATGGACACTTCCACTGGAATATGAATGCTAATCTCACTTCCATAGCCCTTATTTTTCTGAGCATTCACCTTTTTGAGGCAAGATTAGAGTTAATTAGGTGCAAGAGAAAGAATATGGGTTTTGTTTCAGGTGAAGGACTTAAGTTCTGGCCCCAAGTTGAACCTCCCTGAACCTCAGTGTTTTCATCTGTGAAATGGAAGGAATGCTGCCTACCCCACAATGGTGCTGTGAAGAGTAATGAGATTGTATCTGAGAAAACACTTAGCCAGTGTCTGGCACATTGTAGAAACTTGATTTTTCTGTCTCTCGCTACAATTTTTTTTTTTTTAGTTTAATTGGGGTCTGGAATGAGATTCTTAATTTTTATAGGAATATAGCTTAAGGGTTTACTCTCCAGAGAGCATCAAAAAACTCATTTTAAAATTCGTCTCTTGTTTGAGGGTAAATGTCTGAAGAGCTCAGCGAGCACTCTTGATTTTAAAGATGACTGGTAGTCTTAGTTTAGAAGCAGCTCTAATTTAGCATAGGCTGATTCCACTTGGTAACCAGAGTCACTCTCTCTTCTGAAACATCACTGATGTCTCAGTAATGGGGAAAAACCTTATAATATTATTAGGCACTTTGCATATGCATTTCACTTCCTTAACTGATCACCATTGCTTATTAAATGCCAGGCCAACTTCCAATACAGTTTGGTGACAGAGGCCTCTCATCAACTGTTGTAAAGAAATCACTTCTTGTGTGTGTACTGGTCAGCTTGTAATTCAGCTGGTTAGAATATCAGTCAGTATTGTACATTTACAAAAGAGTAGATTCAGTAACCACTTTGGCATGAAGCTATGATGCCTGTGTTTTGTATTTTATGTAATACATACATTCTAAATAAATACTTGACAATGACTGTTTAATAGATTCTAAAGATGAAATGTTCACAAACACATCATTGATAGTGTAAAGTCGACGCAAACCATGTTCCAAAAGCTTGGCTATTGTGAACAGTGCTTCAGAAAACATGGGTGCAAACATTTCTTTGATATACTGATTTCCCTTCTTTTTGGTATGCACCCAGCAGTGAGATTGCTGGATTTTATGGTAGCTCTATTTTAAGTTTTTTGAGGAATCTCCAAACTGTTCTTCATAGTGGTTGTACTAATTTACATTCCCACCAACAGTGTACAAGGGTCTGCTTTTCTCCATATCTTTGCCGGCATTTGTTATTGCCTGTCCTTTGAATATAGCCATTTTAACTGGGGTGAGATGACATCTCATTGTAGTTTTGATTTGCATTTCTCTGATGATCAGTAATGTTGGGCACTTTTTCATATGCCTGTCTGTCATTTGTGGTCTTTTGAGAAATGTCTATTTAGATCTTTTCCCCATTTTAAAATTGGATTATTAGATTTTGTTTCTATAGAGTTTTTTGAGATCCTTTTATATTCTGGTTATAAATCCCTTGTCAAATGGGTAACTTGCAAATATTTTCTCCCATTCTGTGGGTTGTCTCTTTGTTGTTTCCTTTGCAGTGCAGAAGCTTTTTAACTTCATGTGATCCCATTTGTCAATTTTTGCTGTGGTTGCCTGTGCTTGTGGGGTATTACTCAAGAAATTTTTGCCAAGACCAATGTCCTGGAGAGTTTCCTCAATTTTTTTTTTGTAGTGGTTTCATAATTTGAGATCTTAGATTAAGTGTCTAATCCAATTGGAGTTCTGCATATGGGAGAGATAGGGGCCCTAGTTTCATTCTTCTGCATACGGATATCCAGTCTTCTAAGCACCATTTATCGAAGAGACTGACTTTCCCCCAGTATATGTTCTTGGCACCTTTGTCGAAAATGAGTTCACTGTAGGTGTCTGAATTTGTTTCTGGGTTCTCTATTCTGTTTCATTGGTCTATGTGTCTGTTTTCGTGCAAGCACTATTGCTGTTTTGGTTACTTAAGTAATGTGATTCCTTTTTGCTTAGGATGGCTTTGGCCATTCTGTGGTTCAATATAAATTTTAGTTTATTTCTATTTCTGTCAAGAATATCATTGGTATTTTGATAGGGATTGCATTAAATCTGTAGATTGCTTTGGGTAGTATGGACATTTTAACTATATTGATTATTCCTATCCATGAAAGTGTAATATTTTTCCATTTTGGGGTGTCTTCTTCAATTTCTTTCATCAGTGTTTTACAGTTTTCATTATAGAGATCTTTCACTTCTTTGGTTAATTCCTAGATACTTAATTTTGTGACTATTGAAAAAGGGGGCCTGGTGCAGTTGCTCATGCTTGTAATGCCAGCACCTTGGGAGGCTGAGGTAGGCAGATTACCTGAGGTTAGGAGTTCAAGACCAGCCTACCTAACATGGTGAAACCCCATCTCTACCAAAAATACAAAAAAAAAATTAGCCAAGAATGATGGCACATACCTGTAATCCCAGTTACTCAGCAGGCTGAAGCACAAGAATGGTTTAAACCCAGGAGGCAGAGGTTGCAATGAGCCGAGATCCCGTCATTGCACTCCAGCAAGGGTGACAGAGACTCTGTCTCAAAAAAATAAATTACTTTTTCAGATTGTTCATTGTTGGCATTTTGTATGTTGATTTTGTATCCTGCAGCTTTACTGAATTTATCAGCTTTAATAGTTTTTTTGGTGGCATTGTTAGGTTTTTCCAAATATAAGATCACATCATCTACAAACAAGGATGATTTGACTTTTTCCTTTCCAATTTGGATGCCCTTTCTTTCTCCTATCTACTTGTTTTAGCTAGGACTTCCAGTATGACATTGAATAACAGTGATAAAAGTAGGCATCCTTGTCATGTTCCAGATCTTAGAGAAAAGGTTTTGTTTCTCCCATTCAATATAGTATAGCTGTGGGTCTGTCATATGGCTTTTATTATGTTGAAGTATGTTCTAGCTCCAGTTTTTTTTTTTTTTGAGGATTTTTATTATGAAGGGATGTTGAATGTTATCAAATGATTTTTCAGCATCAATTGAAATGGTTTTCATCCTTCATTCTGCTGATATACCACATTGATTGGCTTGTGTATGTCAAACCATCCTTACATCCGAGAGATAAATCCCACTTGGTCATGACAAATGATTTTTCTAATATATTATTGAATTTGTTTGCTATTATTTTTGGGGGGATTTTTGCAGCAATATTCATAGGTGTTGGCCTATAGCGTTTTGTTTTGTGTATCTTTGTCTGCTTTTAGTGTCAGAATAATACTGGCCTCTTAGAATGAGTTTAGAAGTACCTTCCTTCTCTATTTTTCACATTAGTTTGAGTAGGATTGGTATTAGTGGTTCTTTAAATGTTTGATAGAATTCAGCAGTGAAGCCATTGGGTCCCGGCCTTTTCTTCACTGGGATTCATTAGTAATTTAAACAGGGAAAATGCAGTATAAAGAATTGTTAACTAGGCAAAGGGTGATCAACTCTTAAAAGGCATAAAGGAGAAGTGTAAGATATAATTGAGATAGAAACTACAGAAGACTGCTACCACCCTTGACTGAGGGAAAGGTAAGCAAAGACTCTGGGAGAGAGGTATGGCTACTGCAGGAAAGAAGAAACAGGCTGCCAGTGGGTGCTCATCACAGCACCCTGAGAGCTTCACCACGGAAATGAACACTGCTGAGACCCTCCACACTCCGATTTGTTCACACTTGTGTGGGAAGCAAGGAAAGAAAGGCTCCCTTTCCTCCCTTTCAGCTTTGCAGGCTCCCTGCAGCGCCCTCTATCGACAGACCAAACCCGCTGGTAAAAGAAGAACCGGTAATGTGCAGATTCTAGCTTCAGGATCACAAAGCAAGACAAAAAAGGGTGGGCTTGGAGCTGCAAGGCAATAAATTAACAACCGGAACAAACGTCAACAGAAAAGTACAGTAAAGGATTACAGAGAAAGGATAAATGACTTTTACTCTCTCTTCTCCTCAAATCAATAGATAGGCTGAATCCTGAGCGAACTCCTTCAGTCTCAGGGTAAAAACTGCAGAGTAAGCAGGAACTAAATGGCTCCCTTGCAGTGATGCCCAGGGCTGAGAATCTTACCCCAAGCTCGCAAAATCTTGACGTTTGTATGCATGCATAGGGAGCCCATTTTCTCACGTGTTCAGGAAGAACAACCAGGATTTCTGAGGTGAGAATTATTATGTCTTCATGCCAGTTGCTCATCCAATTCAGTGCCTGGAGATTGCTTTACTGCTGAGCTTTTCCTCCTTTAAATCCTGCCCAAGAAGAGTAGGAAGGCAGGGAACAGGGGATAAACTATTTTGATTTCTCATATTTCTGCTGTTTTGAAGTGAAACGATTTCATACAGCCCCCAGAATTGGCACAGGTTCCCCCTTTCACCAACTCCCCTGCAGTCTTTCTCACTGCAGTCAGGAAGACGTTATTTTAAAAAAAATTCCTGTCAGTGCCAACCAACTGCGACAGGATTTTATTTCAAAAATCATTCTGTTGGCTTTCCTTGTATGAAACTGTCTGCCATATTCTATAAAACACTCCATTATCCATCTCAACCATCTTTAGAAAGAAGCCTTCTGAACAGCCACACTGATGTGCAGAAAGTACACTGGCTTAGGGTAGAGGCTGAAGCACCTCCATGTCCAGCAACAACTGTGCTATGTGCGGTTGCTCATTGCCTCCCTCAGCATTTCCCCCTGAACTCCAGAGAACTTGTTAACAGTCACTGACCTCAGGGAGGTGGTAAAGTACCATGTTCGTGCTGATGAGATGGAAAGGCCAAGGATATTTGTTAGGGCAGATTTTCTCTACACAGCTCCACACCCGTAGCTCTTTTCTGGGCCTTTTAATTTACGTTACTTTTTACAGTTTTACTTTTTAGTTAGGGCATAAAGTACACAAATCGATGCCTTTTTGCATAAATATATGCCTCTGTAACAACCTTTGATCAAAACATAACATCAAATAACCTATAAAGATCCCTTGTGTCCCTTGTTAGTCAATGTATCCCTGCCCCTAGATGTAATCACTATTCTGACTTCCATTGAGTTGTGTCTCTTCCCAAACTGTATCTCTTCATATAAATGAAGTCTTACACTATATGCCCTTTTGCATCTAGCTTCTTTCACCTAATACTGTCTGTAAGATTCATATACAAGTAGTTAGTAATTCTCTCCTTTTTATTGCTGAGTAGTATTCCATTGTATGAATATACAACAATTTATCCATTCTACTGTTGGTGGACATTTGGGTGGTTTCTAGTTTGGAGCTATTATGAGAATAAAGCTTCTGTGAACATTCTCGTACATGTCTTTGGGTGGACACATACATTTTTCTTGGGTATTGTATCAGTCCAATCAGAAGAGCAAAACCATGTAATAATTTGAATAGGAAAAGTTTAATATAATAAATGTGTATAACAGAAGTAACAAGGGATTGAGTACTAAGAAGTAAAGAGAATCTAAGGAATGCAGAAAGAAAAGATATAAGGAGCAATGACCAGCCCTGGGAATGAGAAAGAACTCACAAGACCGACCTACCTCCGACCCCTCCCTCAAGCCTGAGATACAGATCTTATCAGAGAGGGTATGGCCATGGTTCACGGAATAATAGAGAAGTCACTACAGTGCTGTACTGGTGGAATCTTCTAGAAATATGCCCTCTGGAAGTTTAGGGAAATTCATCATCTAGGGTGCCAGAGACAGCTCTTCAGAGGGCCCTGTCATACCTGATACACTTACTGCAAAACTGACTGAAAGAGTAACCCAGAGAAGCTATAAGCCGCTGGATGCTGCTGGCTGCCATGCGCTGCAGGAGCTGAGAACTGGAGAAGCCCCAAGTGCTACAGGAGCTGGCTGCTGGAGAGGCTGCACGTGCTGCAGGTGCTGGAGAAGCCATGTGTGTTTCAGGAGCTGTGCACTGTGAGGCTGCAGGTGCTGCAGGAGCTGGGTGCTGGAGGAGCACCTTGCAGGAGCCCGGGGAGTGAGCACAGTGGAACCAGGAAGCAAAATTCTTCTCCTGCGATGTCTCATCAGCAGCCTCTACTGACCAAGTTTCAGTACCAGTTGGCAAAGAAAATAAAATTATTTAAAAAATATTTTAAAGGCTCACAGAGCAGTCAGAAAGGGTCAATTCATTGTTGAGAGATAATAAATCAATAATTGGCACAAGTATACACATAGATGAGGAACTGCTGGGTCATAGAGTTGTTACAAATTTAGAATTAATGGATTTTGCCAGTTTCCCAAAGAGTTGCACCAATTTACAATCTCATGAGTAATGTAGAATTCCGGTTGCTTCATATGCTTGCCAGCACTTGATATTGTCAGTTTTTCTTCTGGTGAGTATGAAGAGGCATTTCATTGTGATTTTATTTAGCATTTTCCTTAATGATTAAAGATGTTCAGCAGCTTTTCATATGCTCATTAGATATTTAGATACCCTCGTTAGCAAACCTGTTGAAGTCCATTGCCCATTTTTATTAAGTTGTCTTTTTCTTACTGATTTATAGAGTTTTATATATTCTGACTTTGAGTCCTTTATCAGATGCATATATTGCAAATAACTTTTCCCAACATGTGGTTTGCCTACACTGCCTTAAAATAATATATTCACAGGTGCAGAAGATCAAAATACTGTACCTTTCAATGTGCTGTCTCTCACATATCAATGGTCACAGAGTTATGGTGTCATGCTTATATAACTGGAATAAAATAGTCTTTTGGAATTCATCTATGTACTTGCTTAAGAAGGCAAATGAATATTTTAAGAATCTTTCTAATCTATTTAAAACATTTGTTCTCCTTTTACTCCACCAGTTCAATTACTGCAAAGATTCCTGAAAATGGGGAAAAGATTCATGGTTTGGATTGATTATGGCAGTTTCTGTAAGAATCAGATTGTCTCCCTCAATTTCCAAGGGAGAAGTCCTGCTTAAAAACCAACAGTGTGGTAACACTGCATCTAAGCATTCCAGTGGCAGCTCTCCTTCCCTGCCATGGTGCTTTATAATTTCTGATTGTTTTCCTTTTCACCATTATGCTCCTTGAAAGCAGGAGCCAACCGTTCTTAGTCATCTTTATAACCCCAGGGCTGGCCCAGGAACTGGTGTGTCCTATGTATTCTATGAATGTTCCTTGATTATCTCAATTTAGTCACAGTAATCATCTATTCCAGATGTGAGCTGAGACACAAACTGAATTTTTACTTATGCCCATTTTGAATGGACGTTGGTGCTCATGATAGATAAGAGGAAATAAGGGAATTTGAAAGAAACGTCTGACTCCTGGAGTCATGAAAAAGGGGAAATTAGAATCCCCAGCACAACCCTTTTGAGATGAAAACTGATAAAGAGGAAGAAAACAGAGTCTGGTTTAGACCAAAAAGGGAACAGAAGGAATCGGACGTAGTGCCACAGGGATGGCTAGCTGAGAGAGAGGACAAAGCAGAGGGTAGCAGCTAATCTGGGAACCCCATAGTGGAACTTGCCAAGCCCAGCTGCATGTGAGATTCACCCGAGGGGATTGGAATAACCCCAAAGCCCTGGCTCCACCATAGACCACCTGACTCAGAATGGGGGTGGGATAGGCATCTATCTATCTATCTATATATTTTTAAAGTTTCCTGGGTGGTTCTGATGCATGGTGAAGATTGAGAATGCCTGCTCTACAGCACAGTGAAGCTGGAGGGCTTCTTCCAAACCTTGACCCTGATGTCTGTGTTCATAAAAGGCTAATTCTCTAAATGTCCTTGGAAGAATCCAGAGGATCCACCAATTAGAGGTCTGGGTGCTGCAAAGTGAACATTAGATCTCAGCGTAGGTTTAGGGTTCTGGTACTGAGGACTTCATTGTCTTTCACTGTAAACAGAAAAGCTGTAAAGGGGAGTTCTGATTTTGAATTTGGGGTAGAAAAAATAAACTAGAAATTAGGAAGCAGAAAAGTTTACTACCCTAAGTAAAATGCCACAATTAGGCAATTGTATTCCTTTTTTGCTATAATTGTTACAATTAGCCAGTTATGTCCCATTTGCACCCTGAGAGTGCTGCACACCGTGCTGAAGTCATTTTAGTCATTAAAGGTTCAGGTTGAGAAATGGAGGGCCTTTAGTGCCAAGGCTAGGAGAGCAGCTGCCCACCAAGTGTAACTGCGCACTAGGAAATTTGTTCCTGAGGTGGGTGGCTTCACTAATGAGTCAGTCTCACCTTTAAAATTCTACAGTTCTATGATATACACTGTAAGATGTGAAGCAATGGTTATTTTTGAATCTGAGTTTTCTTGCTAATGCCAACAAGCCTTCCTAAGTCACACTTTCCATGTGACTATAACTGGCAGTTGCTGGAAGGGCTTGGGCCAAGCACGAAGAACTAGAAAACCTATGGGAAAATTTTAAGCTTTGTAAATGTGAAGTTCAGATAGAAAAGTGCAAAGTCAACTGCAAGGTCCTCACTTCCCCACATAATGACATGGTATTAGAAAATGAAAAACAAGGAGGTTAAAATACATTGTAATTATTGGCATTACTCTGCATTGAAATCTGGGGATTCTTTGTCCCCAAAAAACCAATAGGATAAACCAGCTCTCCCACCATTTCCCATCCCAGCCAAAGTTACCCAGCCAAACATACAACAGCTTTCTTTACTGTAAGTCCGGATGAGCCATTCCAATAAGTTGTTAGGGTTAGGCTTACTTCTAAGAACACCAGACAATATAACCTAGATGAAAGGGGAAAAGTTCTATCATTTTGACTATGGGGAGCTCTACTTCTTCATTCAATAAACATGTCAGGTGACAAATATGTGCCAGGCACAATGCTAGGTGCCAAAGTCACAGAGTAACAAAACGTGATCCCACGGAGGTGACTATGAGGAAGAACCAGAGAGGGAAACAAATGTATTAGTTAATGTACTAAAGTGCAATGGCAGAGAAATGCCCAGGGTGCCATGGGAGCGTGTAGCAGAGGCTCGGAGCCAGAGAAAGTTATAAGCAGGGAGGAGGAGGAGTTGACGCCTCAGTGGAATCTTAAAGGAGAGGTGGAGTGGAAGGTGGCCTGAGGCCACTTATACTGGCTTGTGAGAGCCAATTACATGCATTTTTTCCTATTTCTGCATTCAGCAACCTGATTTGTATCTTGAAGTTAGCAGTGGTATGAATATTTATACCTCAGAAGTAAGCAAATCCTACATATCAAGCTTTTTTCTGCACTAAACAGCACACCACTGGGTAGGCCATGGCCAAGATGGAGGAAAAGCATTTTGGACAAGGGTACACCCTAAGCCAAGCCATCAAAGCCCCAAAACATTTGGAAAGGGACTACAGGACTTTAGCTTTTCTAGGTTATAAAGTGCACCGCTGCAATGGCAGTAGATAAAACAGAAAGAAAGCCAAGGACTGGATTGTGGAAGGCACTGCATGTCATGCTAAGGAGTTTCTATTTTTACCCTGCAGGGGATGCGTGGGCAAAGAAGTTTTAAGCTAGGGTGTGATATGCTAACTTTTTTTTTTTTTTTTTGGAGACATCCTAGTTTATGATCATGAAGGCCTCTCCTTGATAATAAATATACAAACTAAATTGAGATTAAAGAGAATTTGTTCCTAAAATCACCCATGAAGCCAAAAATAGAACAAAAACAATAAAGAAAAAGAGAAAACTCCAGCAACTGACTTTGGCTCACCTTGTCTGACAGCAGTGGCTCTCAGCATGTCAGACCCATGGAGGCTGGGGGCTCCTGTTTGACACACCCCACGCTATTTCCTCTGAAGCTATTTGCACTTCAGTTAGTGCTGAAAATATCACTCCTCTAGAGCAGAGGCACAGGCTTTGATTCAATTTCGTGATTCTATCCAAGGATAGGCCTCAGCTCTTAAGCTTGGGGCTGTGGCCCATTTACTTATAAACTTCTTATTTAATTTTACATCTGGCCAAAACAGATAAAGACAGGGTCATCTGAATGACGAGGAAGCTGTCATTGGCTTTCCTTGCAGTATTTTGAATGTAGCTCCACGTTTTCAGTGTCAACTTTAAAGGAAGTGCTTTCTACCTTGATTCTAAACCTTACGTTGGCAAAAGGCGCCAGATTATGATTGGGTGCCCTGGCCTTATGACCTGAATAATGACGTCTAAATTTTCCACTTATTACAGAAATGTCCATTTTAACAAAAACAACAAAACATGGCAAAGGTTACACATATAGTAAATGATTTCTGTATTTCCTCTGTTTATGACAGTTTCCATATACTCCCTCCTGGCACAAAGACAGTGAGCCAGGCTGTGTCTCACTTTCCAGTATTATGTTGGGCCATTATCCTGCCAGGATTCTTCTACCAACATCCTTTTTTAAAACCCATATCATAAACTTATGCCAGACTCCATCCCTACCCCCGCCATGGTCCCTGTCCTCAGGACTCTTATTAACACTGCGCCCCCACACCCTCAGTGAACGCAGCATGAATTTTCCTTTTTAGCATTGTGGGCAATTCTCTTTCCATTTTGGTTCATTTCTAGTGACGTTTAGTTTAACTATCCAACTTCCCACCACAATAGTGTAATTCGGTTCAAGTTGGTGGCCTATGGAATGTGTAGCAGTTTAGGTCCAATCATTAAACAGAGGAGTTCAGAAGATTGTACGGTATGAGAAAAGGCTGGGTGCGGTGGCTCACACCTATAATCCTAGCACTCTGGGAGGTCAAGGTGGGAGGACTGCTTGAGCCCAGGAATTTGAACAGCCCAGGCAACATAGTGAAACCCTGTCTTTACAAAAAAAATGTTTTAAAAAGATTAGCCGGGCCTGGTGGTGCCTGCCCATAGTCCTGGCTATGGTTTAGGGATGGGAGAAGGCTGGGATGGGAGGATCACTTGAGCCTGGGAGGTCAAGGCTGCAGTAAACTATGATTGTACCATTGCACTCAAGCCTGGGCAACAGAGTGAGACCCTGTTTAAAAAAAAAAAAATAGAGAAAAGCCTTTATATGGTTCCCTGGGGATGAGGGAGAACCTTCAAGGAAGGACAAATTTGAAAGGGTTTCCCTAGTTTAGGTGAGGTTCAGCCTACCAGACAGCAGAGATGGTTGATATGGAGGTCATCTGGAGTTGCTGGGTAAATCAGGGCATTCTCTAGTGGGCAAGCTAGGGAATTGGCCATCAGGCCTGGTGGCCTGGACATACAGTAAGAGTCCAGGGCCAGCAGGGGCAGGAGGTCTTAAGAGTTTAAGGGTAGTGGGGGTTCTGGTTTTCATTTGAGACCACTGCAGAAAGGTTATTGTGACACTAAGCCTGCAAGGTTGCAGAAGGATGACACTCAGAGCCTGAGGCTGGGCCAGGTTCCACCAGAAGCCATCATACTCACACCAACTCCTGCACCACCCCGGAGACAGCAGCAAACTTCCTCCTGCAGTGACCCTCCCGTGCCTTCTGCTGAAAAAGCTTCACATTCTCAGCTCATTATGTACACTCTGCATGTGTATACATGTGTCTAATAAGTAAGATATACCTTCTGATTGTATCACTCACTTTAAAGGAGAAATACTTAAATGAATCTTGTTTATCACAGAGCATGTGTCAATGGGTGCATCTTGAGCTAAGAGGCAATACATTGATAAATGACACAGGAGGACTGACATTTGAAAAACTGTCACTTTCTTGGGTGTGTCAGCTCTGCAATACACAACAGCTAGTTGTGCTGTACTGCTCATATCAACCATGATCTTAAAAGAATTGTTTACTGCTCATTCTGCGTGTCCACTGGGGGCACTTGGCTATGACTGCAGCTCTGAAGAAGGTCGTTTCAGTTTGCGACACGGTTTCAAGGTGGCAGTGCTCTGTACTCTCATTCACTCTTTCCAGTTGCTGAGGGGATCCTTTTTTTCTTTTCTTTCTTTTTTTTTTTTTTTTTTTTTTGCAATTGAGTATAAATTTTGTGCCCGGGCTGGAGTACAACAGTGTGATCTTGGCTCACTGCAACCTCTGCCTCCCGGCTTCAAGTGATTCTTCCTCCCTCAGCCTCCCAAGTAGCTGGCATTACAGGTACCCACCACCAAGCCCAGCTAATTTTTGTATTTTTAGTAGAGATGGGGTTTCACCATCTTGGCCAGGCTGGTCTTCAACTCCTGACCTCAGGTGATTGCCTGCCTTGGCCTCCCAAAGTGCTGGGATTATAGGCGTAAGCCACTGCGGCTGGCCCACTGAAGGAACTCTCTGGGCAATTCTGCTCCAGCGTTTGACTGACCTTCCCCAAAGCAGTTACACGTCATTGTTCTGAGATGCTCAGATAGCTCCAGTTTTAGGACATTGTATTATACCCTGTACTCTACTTCCCACTGTCTGTTTGGGAACACAAGCAGGCTCTGCTGCAGTAGCTTGATTCTCTTGATGGTGCAAACAAGCTCCTATCATCACAGGCTGTGGTTCAGGGCCCAGGTTCTAAACCAGATGTACGCTATTTCCAACGTTTACTTAAATTGTGTGTTAAGTTGTTGAAACCTTAGTTTTCTCATGCATAAAATGGGTATAAAAAGCTGCCCATGTGACTGTTAGGATTAGGTGAGATCATCTGTGCAAAGTACTTGAGCCGTACCAGCCACATAGTAAACACTTGGTAAAAGTTATCATTACTATGCTGTACTGATGGCCAAAATTCAGACTGCCAAAGAAACAGATGGCCAAAATAAGCTGCTGTCTTTCTCACAATGCTAAAATTTTAGCCACCATTTATAATTATGACTTTGAGTATCACTACCAACTAAAAAAGAAATGAGTTTTGATGGAATGGTTTTTACTCTCCCCTAGATTCACTCCTGGATTAGATAATTTGCAAAGATTTGCCTATGATTTTTCTGTTCTCTTTTTAATTCAGTTGATGGTGATGTTCATTATCCACTTGAGGTGGCATTAGAATAAATTAATATTAAAATATTTAAATTTAGAACAATGTGTTCGAAATGCCATTAGGAAGATTTATCACCTGCAATGAGAAATCAGCGCTCCATTAGCAGCAAACCCTCTCCAGTGAGTTTGGAGACCTCAGGCTCAGATCATTACCCATCAGCTCTCCCCAACTCTGTCCCCTGACTGCTGTCTGGACAGCTGTTCTTGGGTTTACTGAGGGTGTGTTCTACTGACTCACTTTTGAACTTAGACCTACATCTGGCTGGGGACTCTTTAATACCATCAGTCTAGACACTGAGCTCGGGCCAATAAACAATACAAGGTGTTAAGAGCTGAATTGTGCCTGCCCCACTCATTCTTACGTTGAAGCCCAGATTCCAGTACCTCGGAAAGTAACCATATTTGGAGACAGGGTCTTTAAGAAGTGACTAAGTTAAAATGAGGCCATTAGGGTGAGCCCTAATCCAATATGATTGGTGCCCTTATAAGAGGAGGAAATTTAGACACACAGGGACACATCAGAGATGCACATACACAGGAAAATACCCATGGAAGAACACAGAGAAGGCAGCTATTTGCAAGCCTAGGAGAGAGGCCTCAGGAGAAACTAAACTTGCTGACACCTTGGTCTTGAACTTCCAGCCTCCAGAACTGGGAAAAATTAATTTCTGTTAAGACACCAGTCTGGTATTTTGTTATGGCAACCCTAGCAAACTAATACAGTAGCCCTCCCTTATCCTCAGAGAACATGCTCCAAGACCCGCAGTGGATGCCTGAAACCACAGACAGTACCAAACCCTTTATATATCCTATGTTTTTTCCTTTGCATATCAATGATTACATTTAATTTATAATTTAAACACAATAAGAGATTAACAATAACTGGTAATTCAATAGAACAACTATAACAATAGGCCAGCATCGCTACTCTTGCACCTTGGGGCCATCATTCAGTTATAAAAGGGGTACCTGAACACAAGCACTATGACACACAACAGACAGTTCATTTGATCACCCAGACGGCTATGAGGTGACTAACGGGTAGGTGACTAATGGATGAGGAGCACTGACAGCATGATGACACCGGACAAAGGGATGAATTCATGAGCAGAGCAGGATGGTGTGAGATTTCATCATGCTACTCAGAGTGGTGCCCAATGAAAAACTATGAATTGTTTATTTCTGAAATTTTCCATTTAATATTTTCAGACCATGGTTGATCTTAGGTAAATGAAACCACAGAAAGCAAAACCTCAGATAAAAGGGGACTAATATACAGATTTTTTGTTTTTTTAAAAGCTTATTTATAAATGTATGTAGCCAATTTTGGAGTACACAGATTACCTGCAATGTGCTTTTCCAATCAACACAGTATCTTTGAGATTTGCTCATATTGATATGTATCTAGGTCTAGGTGATTTTTCTGCTGTGTAGATTTCTGTCCTACTACTACCATAATTTGTTTTCAATTTCTCTTTTGTTACTGTTACGTACAATGTGACCATGACCTTCCTTACACATGCAGTAAGGGTTCTCTAGGTGCTGCGCCCAACCCCTATTAACCTCAGTAGGGAAAACACCAGGTTCAAGAGGCCAAAGAGGAGAGCCAGAGCCAGCCAAGGAGATTTGGGGCTTTATAAAGAGCTCACATACAGGGAAGAGAGTCCAGTGATGGCAGGCTGGACAGGAGAAGGGCCTTATGTATAGGAATGGTCCAGTGCTGACAGGCTGGATGAGATATCCACATGGTCTGCCTAGTGGTGGTGGGCTGGGCAGGAAAATCACAACACTCTCCCACTAATGAGCTCCACCTGGCCATCTTCATTTACTAAAACTCAGAGTCTCCATCTCTTGCATGGCTCACTTTCCACAGGACAGGCCTGGGACTCAGACACTTATCATTGATAAGCAACGAATCTCCAGGTTTGCCACACCTGGATTCCCTAGTGCAGAACACACTTTCAGGTGTGTCTTCCATACAGGCTCATTTTCAGCATATGCTAAAGTTATCACTCTCAGCTGCATTTACCCTTCACTAGGTTATACCTATAATTGAACATTTTGGCTCACAATGCAAAATATCATCTTTTTTCTAAAATTTTTTTAATTGACAAAAGTTGTATATATTTCTATGTACAATGGTTTTCTTTTTTTCATCCTTTCCAACTTTTATTTTAGGTTCAGGGGTTACATGTTGGGTTTGTTACAAAGATAAATTGTGTGGTGTGGGGGTTTGGTGTACAGATTACTTTGTCACCGAGGTAATGAGCATAGTACTTGATAGTTTTTTGATCCTCACCCTCCTCCTACCCTCCACCCTCAAGAAGGCCCAGGTATCTATTGTTTTCTTTGTATCCATGACAACATGGTATTTTGAAAAATGTCCATATATGACCATGTGAAGAGACAGCAAGAGAGGGGCCACGTACAAGCCTAGAACAGATTCTTCCATCATGGCTCCCAGAGGAAACCAACCCTGCCAGCACCTTGATCTTAGACTTCCAGCCTCCAGAACTGTGAGAAAGTAAATTTCTGTTAAGCCACTCAGTCTGGCATTTTGCTCTGGAAGCCCTAGTAAACAATTGCACAAGGACAGGCAAAACTCACTCATCCAAACAATTGTTAAAAGTAATACAAGAGCTATTCCAGGGAAGCAAAAGTGACTGAGAGCTACAGTCCCATCTTAAAGTAAGGAGCTATTGACAGGGCATCCCACCAGATCTGTGTGTGGTTGTTAAAAGCAGATTCCAGGCCGGGTGCGGTGGCTCATGCCTATAATCCCAGCACTTCGGGAGGCTGAGGCAGACAGATCATGATGTCAGGAATTTGAGATGAGCCTGACCAACATGGTGAAACTCTATGTCTACTAAAAATACAGAACAGCTGGGCGTGGTGGTGCACACCTGTAAGCCCAGCTACTCAGGAGGCTGAGGCAGGAGAAACACTTGAACTCAGAAGGTGGAGGTTGTAGTGAGCCAAGATCATGCCACTGCACTCCAGCCTGGGCAACAGAGTGAGACTCCATCTCAAAAAAAAAAAAAAAGCAGACTGCAGAGCCAAACTGCCTGAGCTCAGGTCCTAGCCCTGCACTTGCTGGCCATGAGATCTTGACCAAATTACTTGCTTTTCTGTGCCTCGATTTTCTCATCTGAAAAATTGGGACAATAACAACATCTGCCTCCCAGGACTGCTGTAAGTATTGTAGAAGTTAACAAATGGAACACCTGGCATATGGAAAAATGCTATGGACGAATTTGCTGTTTTTATCTGGTCTTTGAAAAAGACTTGAGAGGAAATATAATTAAAGGTTGTTCTAATCAATTAGTACCGCCAGCATGCCAGAAGACTCCTTATTTATAAGATCCCTTTCCTTGGTGTAGACTTGTCTCCCTTTGCCAATTTTATTTAAAAGGCTAATGACCTACTTTTAGTAGAAAGCCCCAAGGATGCTATTTTGAGAGGAAACTTCTCAGGAAATTCCCAAGTAATCTGCAGGGGGAAAAGATATCAGTTTCTTAAATCTCTTTAAAAGCCTGCCAGCTCCAAATTAGCGTGCTGTGTTACGAGTCAGGACAGTGGGTTAGTAAGGGCTGGATCTCCGGGTGTGCTGACTGAACACTGATCCCGCTGTGCTCTTGTGATCTGTGCACGTGTGTGCATGCATGTTCAACTTCAGTACAAACTTTACTTCAATCCTGATATGACTGGGCTGTGTCCCCACCCAAATCTCATCTCAAATTGTAGCTCCCATAATTCCACTGTGTTGTGGGAGGGACCCAGTGGGAGATAACTGAATAATGGGGTAGTTTCCCCCATTCGGTTCTTGTGGTAGTAAGGCTTATGAGGTCTGAGGATTTTATAAGGGGAAACCCCTTTCACTTGGCTCTCACTCTTCTCGTATGCCCCCATGTGAGGCATGCCTTTCACGTTCTGCCTGATTGTGAGGCTTCAGCAGCCACACGGAATATGAGTCTGTTAAACCTCTTTCTTTGTAAATTGCCCAGTCTTGGGTGTATCTTTATCAGCAGTATGAAAATGGACTGATACAAATACTCTACCAAGAGATATAGTCCAAGCTCACCCAAGAACTTCTGAATTCCTTCTACATCTTCTGGATGGATATTTGGAAATTGCTTTGGCAAAGAGTTCCAATCCTCTTGGCACTAAGCTGAGGTCTAAGGAGAAGACGGAGCCCCAGAATGGGGCCCCTAAAATATCAGATAAATAATATCTTTTAGTATGAAGACATCCCATGTAATATTTAGGACATATTTCTGCTAAAGAATATTTGTTGCTTATTTGAAATTCAAATTTAACTTGGGAATTCTGTATTTTTATTTGCTAAATTCAAATTTCAGATAAATCTTTTAGAATACAGTATAAGTATGTTCAAAATATATATTTGGGATGTATTTATACTAAAAAAAATTATCTGAAATTCAAATTTAACTGGGTATCCTCTATTTTATCTGACAAACCTATTCTGAGTGCTTTACACATATTGATTCATTTAATCCTTATATAAATGAATAACGGAGATACTATTATTACCTCCATTTTATAGATTAGGAAACCGCAGAAAGGAAGCTGAGTGGTTTGTCCAAAAAATCTGACAATAACAAGTGCTGACAAAAATGCAGAGCAACTGGAATTCTCATATACTGCTAGTGGAAATGCAAAATGTTACGGCCACTTTGGAAAATCATTTGGCAGCTTTTAAAAAAGTTAAATACACATCTACTATAAGATACTGCCTACCATTTATCACCTACCAAAACACTTTTGGAAGCATTTTGATTTGATACTATGAGGCTAAAGACAAAGACCTGCACATAAACACTATATCCTAGCTGATAAATATGTATCCTCACAGGGGCTTAGGTTAGAAATTTGGAAAATATTTGTATACCAGAGAAGAATAAATAAATATAGTCATGCATTGCATGATGACATTCAAACAACAATGGACTGCATATATGATGGTGGTACCATGAGATTATAATGAAGCTGAAAAATTCTCATCATCTTGTGATGTCATAGCCATTGTAATGTCATATATGATGGTGGTACCATGAGATTATAATGAAGCTGAAAAATTCTCATCATCTTATGATGTCATAGCCACTGTAATGTCATAGTACAATACATTATTCATGTGTTTGTTGTTGTGATGCTGGTATAAACAAACCCATTGCACTGCCAGTCATACAAAAGCATTCCACATGCAGTTATATACAGTACATAATACTTGCTAATGATAACTGTTACTGGTTTATTATATTATACTTATTATTTTACAGTGTACTCTTCCTATTTTTTTTAAAGGCTAATTGTAAAACAATCTCAGGTAGGTGCTTCAGGAGGTATTCCAGAAGAAGGAACTGTTTTCACAGGAGATACAGCTCCATGTGTGTTATTATCCCTGAAGACCTTTCAGAGGGAAAAAATATAGAGGCAGAAGGCAGTGATACTGATGATCCTGACCCTATGTAGGCCTAGGCCTATGTATATATTTGTATCTTCATTTTTAACAAAAAATTTTAAGTAGTAAAATAGAATAAGATATTGTAAAAAGCTTATAAAATAAGGATATAAAGATGTACAGCTGTACAGTGTGTTTTAAGCTAAGTGTTATTACTAAAGAGTCAGAAAAGTGTATACGGTAAGTTACAGAAAACTAAGGCTAATTATTGAAAAATTTTTTTTATAAATTTAGTGTAACCTAAGTCTACAGTGTTTTATTTAGTCTGTATTAGTGTACAGAATGTCCTAACCCTTCACTTTCACTCACCACTTGCTCACTAACTCACCCAGAGCAGCTTCCACTCCTGACAGCTCTATTCATGGAAAGTTTCTTGTATAGGTTTACCATTTTTACTTTTTTACTGTATTTTTACTGTTTCATTTCTGTTTATATAGACAAACACTTACCACCATGTTACAGTTGCCAACAGTATTCAATACAGCTGCATGCTCCAGAGGGTTGTAGCTAGGAGCACTAGACTTGCAGATAGCCTAGGTGTATAACAGACTCTACCATCCAGGTTAGTGAAAGTACACTCTACACTGTTTACACAATGAAAAACATCTAACAACACATTTCTCAAAACATATTCCCATCACTAAGTGACACATGAGTGTACCATACAGTGCCAGTTTCTCACTGTTAGATAAAGAAGTTACAAATAAGGAAAGGAGGACAGCTAGAATAAACTCCAGTGCTGGACTGGAGTTAAATATCAATGCTGATTCATGTTTAAAAAAAGATATGCACACTCACACTCAGATAAATACAGAAATAGAAGAGATGTGCATAGACATAAGTTATTACATGTACATATATTACCTAACTCTCCACTAAGACAGGCTAGACGCAATTGCACTCCAGGAGCAATGAGTACATCTACTGCACATATCTTGGTTTCTAAATACCATTCTCCAGTTAAAGACTCCTTGGAGAACTAAAGGAAAAGTTGATTCTAGGGCTGTGGCAGAGAAAATACAAAATAAGCCTGGAATATCTTTTGGTGCATGAAGTAAAGAAGTGCCAAAATATATATAATAACGCATTTAGGCATATCGAGAGAGCACAGGAGCCACCTGAAAGCATCCCCAAAGGTCTAAGTTGACTCTAGGGGGCAAAATAAATGACTGGATTGGATTGTAACAAAAAGTAAGATAAATATCTATGAGTCCATATTGATATAAATTTACAACTGCATAAATGAGGGAGAACTGACAAGTCTCCCCTTCAGAAGAATTCCAATTGACAAATGTAGAAGGAATGAAGGAAATGAAAAACCACCATTAGAACACCACAGCAGTCAGCCCGGTGCGGTGGCTCACACCTGTAATCCCAACATTTTGGGAAGCTGAGGCGGGCAGATCACTTGAGGTCAGGCATTCGAGACCAGCCAACATGGCGAAACCCCATCTTTACTAAAAATACAAAAAGTAGCCAGGTGTGGTGGTGCATGCCTGTAGTCCCAGCTGCTTGGGTGGCTGAGGCAGGAGAATTTCTTGAACCCAGGAGGCAGAGGTTGCAGTGAGCCAAGATTACATGGCTGCACTCCAGCCTGGGCAATAGAGCAAAACTCTGTCTTAAAAAAAAAAAAAGACCACCATAGTAGTCATTGTCAAAAGCCAGACCCCAACAATGGATGTTAAAATTAGGGTGCAGAAGTTTAATCAGAAACAGGATATTTATATGAAGTATCTCTCCTCACTGTTTAAGATAATTACAGGGGCAAACCAAGTTTACGCTGAAGAATCCTGGCAAACACGTCCTCACCAAGTGATCAAGGTTAACATCACCTGTAATTCATATAAAAACCGCATAACCCTGATACAATGCACTGAGAGAGGAAACCTGTGTGTCTCTCCCTAGACGACATAACTTCAACCTACACATAACAAATTAACCCAAATCAAGGGACATTCCACAAAAATCCTTGACCAGTACTCTTCAAAAGTATCAAGGTCATCAGAGACACGGAAACACCAAGGAACTGTCATAGATGAGAGAAGTTAAGGAGACCCAACAGCTAAATGCAATGTGGGATTCTGGATAGAATCCTGGAATTCTGTTCCACCAGTTTGTGTTTCACCAGTGTTTCTAAACTGGTGAAGAACAAATAGGGTCTGCAGTTTAATTAGTACTATTGTAGCAAGGCTAATTTCTTAGTTTTCACAAACATTCTGTGGGTATTGAAGATGTTAACATAAGCAGGAACTGGGTGAAGCATAGATGAGAACTCTGTACTATTTCTGCAGCTGGGTCTAAAATTATCTAAAAATAAACTAGCACCCGAAAAATACAAAACCCTCATTTCACCCTCGTAATCCCTTACTCTAGCAAAAGGAAAAAAAAAACGTATTAAAGAGCCAATCTGGGGCTACAAGAATAGGGTCAGGCTTCCACAATTTGTAGTAATAAATGACTTCCCTGGCCCGCTTTTGTCTTTCAACTGAGTCAGGAAACCCGAAGAGCTTATTTTTTCCCTTTTTTCTTCTTCAGACTTCTAAGTCAGCATTTCCTAAGGGGTGCAGCCCCTGCTTTTCTCGTCCACACAGCTCAGGGCCCGACACATGGGCAGGCAGCACTCCTTCTCAGCCCTATACTGACCCTTTCTAAGTGTGGTAGAGGAAAAGCGAGCTCCCCAGAGGTGCCATATGCTGTTAAAATGTCTAAAACACTTCCAGAATTCTGAGGAATGTGACGCAGGAAGATCACTGACTCAAGAGTTGCAAGGCCTGGTGTTAAGTTCCCCCATTTCCTCATTTTTTGAGGAAAATAACTCCAATCCTTGAATGTGTAAACTATTGGTGGGTAGACAACTATAAACCATCTGCAGCCATCCAAAGATGCTGCCAGTCGATGACATTTCATAACGCTGCCTACCTCTTCAAACATTCCACAAGGCAGAATTGTTTTCACCTAACACCAGATTTTTCACATGATTAAGGTGTTAGATACTGTATGAGAAATAGACCGCTCCTGAATTTTCAATTAGCTTACAAGGTAAAGGGTAACTTTGATTAATAGAAATTTTTTTCAAGGCTCACACCGGTAATCCCAGTTCTTTGGGAGGCGGAGGTAGGATTACTTGAGTTCAGGAGTTTGAGAGCAGGCTGGGCAATATAGTGAGACACTGTCTCTAAACAATTTTATAAATTAGCCAGATGTGGTGCTACATACTTGTAATTCCAGCTACTCAGGAGGCATAGGCAGGAGAATGGCTTGAGCCTAGGAATTTGAGGCTGCAGCGAGCTATGATTGCACCAATACACTCCTGCCTGGGGAAAAAAAAAAAAAAAGGAAGTTTTCATATTGCTAACATAAATCATTTGAGGTAACTACTTTAAAAGGCTGTTTCTGGCTATTGGAAGCATAGATTAACTACCAAAAAAGGAAAAAGAAAATCTTCACTAACAAAAACCAGGTACTTGGGGAGATATCACCTAGGTAGAAACACCTTTAATAGACTCAAGACATATTGGAACTATTTATTTTTGGAGACTCAAGGGATTGTTGGGACTTCTGGAATGAGAAAACTGTATTATTGTCCCTCTTTCCAGACACAGTCCAGCTTAAGACCTGAGAAGAACACACCTAAGTTTGTGATAGTTCATCTGTGCAGATGTGAGAAGCTGAAACCCCAGATCTGGAAGGCATATGAGAGTCTTGCATTTCCGTGTGCAGCTATCAGCCTCCTGTGTCTGAACTGAAGCCTTAATCCCAGAGCCCCACAGGAGGGTGAAGGCAGGCCGGACACTCCGTGTCATTCCCAAGCCAATAGCAAATGTCAAAAGTTATCAGCCTGGAGTCTTTGATGTCCTGCAGGTCAGTGCTACTCAAAAATGGGATTGGCAAGTGATGTGTTATCTGTCCATGATGACATAAGAACAGAGATTGAAAGTCTTTAGAAGTTTCACAGCAAGTTGACAGAGTAATTCAACATTGAATCTAACCATAAAAATTAAACTGTCCTTTTACATTGCTCTAAGCCAGCATTTCCTGACTTTTCTTGTGGCATGCCTGTGAATTTACCAGAGTTCCTGGGGAGGTAAAAGGAGTCTCCTCTTTTTACAGCAGTCTTTCTCCCCTGTCCAGATATCTTTGCACCCACCCCTCTCCCAGCAGAAACATGATCCTCCCCCTCTTTCCCTGGCGTGGCTGTTGGGAGGCTAAGCCGGGGAATGGAAAGAGGCATGGGCTGTGGAGGCAGGAGACTTGGGTCTGACTAGCTGAGTGGTAACAGTGACTTCACGTGGCACCTAACCTTAGTTTCTTCATTCATAAAATGGAGAGGATGATGATGTTGAGGCCTAACTCATAAGACTGCTCTTGGAACACCCTCTGTCTAGAACACCTGCTGCCAGCAAGGGCAGCGACGAGGGTTCAGAACGGTCTGTTGACAGCTCTTTTAGGGAAATATTTATGCAGCTGATGTTGCACTGCTCTGGTACTTACCAAAGACAAGCTAAAACTGTAATGCCTATGCCTAGTGCTGCTGTCTTTGCTCAGACCCTTCAGGAAGTTGATCCTGAAGCAAGCCCAGGGCAGTGAGAGTGAAAGCAAAGGTGAAACTGAGGAAAGGAAAGTTGAAAACGATAATGTGATGCATTACTGCGCTGACCAGGACACAGTAAGTCATTAAGCTAGCATGCTTACGCTGGGATTTTCTTTAGAAGTTTTACAAGAAACTGCAACAAACCAGTCCTTGGAAGGGAAAGAGGAAGGACACCATTTCTAGTTGATGAACGATTGCATCCTCCAGCTCCTGTTTCTCAGAAAACCAGAGGCCATATCCCAAACTGTTACATTTCATCTTAGCTTAGATGTAGAAAGTGACTCAGGTGGGTTATGCCAAATGAGGGAGAAAGAGACAGAAAAGGGAATCTGAGAAAGTACACAGGACAGCGATTGAATATGTCAGTTTCCAGTGCCACTTCTACTACTATCCAACCTTTTATACAAACCAGAGAGTGGAATGAGACAATGTGGAATCTGTGTCTTGAGTCCAGTGATAGCGCTGAAATGATGACCCTAGGACATTTGTTTAGGAGACAAGTTGAGTTTTTCAATAACAGCCAGATTTTCTGGAGTTTTTCAAAAATTCTACTACCTAATCGCCAACCCCAGAGAGGATGAATCGGTAGGTCTGGAAGACTGGATCCTGTTGTTTTAAGATGGTATGTTATTTGCTCTATAGATGATTGTGGAGTTAGGGCTGGGACCCATGGTGATAGTTCCTGCATCACTCTAGGCTAGAGGTTCCGCAGACTCCCAAGTGCCTCTGTAGACTAGACCACGCCAGGAGTTCCAGTCTGGAGCTGTGATGGTGGTGATGGCAGACAGGGACCAGTGGGAAAGTACAGTTCTGTTCTGCTGCCAAAAACCTGCCTGGGACCAACTAGTGCCCATCCCTGAGGCTGTATGTTGAGAATCAACTCCGAAGGTAGAACGTAAGTGTATTAACCCAATAGACAGCAAAGATTACTTCTTTTTATTATTTAAGGTCAAAGGGGTAATATAAACAGTTATGGGATGCTGAAATTCATCATATTCTGTTGCTGCAGTTCTACCTATGTGCCTGGCAGTGTCTGTTGCTTTGAAGGGAAAGAAATAAATATATCATATACCTATGTATATTGTTCATTGTATATGCATATATAATACTTCTATATTTACATTCAAACATGTACAGATGTCCCATGATCAGTTAACTTCAGGCCTACACGCTAGAGATGATAAAGCAGTAAAGACCCTGATTTCAGTGGTTCTCATCCTCAGCTGCCCCTGAGAATCACCTGAGGAGTTTGTTAAAAAATACTGATGCCTGGTACCCACCTGCAGAGGTTCTGATATTATGTATCTGAGAAATGGCCAGGACATTCTAATGTGCAGCCAAGTTTAAGAACCAGAGCCTTATTTGGAGTCTAAAACCCCTAGCAGTACAGTCCTGAGTAATTTCTATGGGAAACCAGGAAGAGCCAGTTTCCTGTGTGGCCAGCAAGGGCAGCTACAGGGGTTCAAAGTGGTCTGTTGACAGCTCTTTTAGGGAAATATTTATGCGGCTGATGTTGCACTGCCCTGGCACTTACCAAAGATAAGCGAAAGCTGTCGTTATATACAGGGGGCAGCTGTGGATGGGCTTCTGTCTGGGTGAGATGCTGGAGCAGGGCTCAAATTCCTGTGGCCATGAGCACAAGCAAGAGAGACTTGCTGCAGATGGCTGTGAACTTTGTGTGATTGGGAGCATCTGAGCATCCCTGGGGTTGGCTAGAGCTCCAGCCGCTTCCCTGCGACAGCTCACCCAACCCAGTGGTGAGCCTACACCCAGGCAGATAGGTGTGTGAAGTTTTGCCCACAGAAAGCTCGTCATTATAGATCTGAATTCCTGACTCCAAATGAGAAATATCTCCTGATCACTCAAGAGCTACTCACATGTTCTTTGAATGAGCTGGCATATTTGGAAGTAAGATCAGCTCCCTCGTATCTGTCTGATTAACCAACATACCTCATAGTATCCTCATCTTCCAGAGAGGAAAGTAATGCATTCCTGAGTCCCTCCAGGCTTGAAGTCAGGGGTTCATCTGCATCTATTTGATCCCCAGCTAAAAATGTCACTACTCTAAGAAGCTTCCTATCCTGGCCTGCTCCTAATAGGCACCTGGCATCTCCCTGCAGGCCAGTGCATTAGCAGCTCCTGCCTTTCACACAGCATGGTATACAGTCACATCTGCCTGGAGTCAGGACTAGAGGCACTGCATACTCTCGCATCAGGCAACGCTGTGTCCCTGCTGCACACACCTGTCCATGTGGGGCCTTGAGATGGATTTTGTTCTGAGTCAAGGTCTCATTCTGTTGCCCAGGCTGGAGTGCAGTGAGGATCACAGCTCACCATAACCTTGAACTCCTGGACTCAATTGATCCTCATGCCTCAGCCACCCAAGTAGCTGGGACTCCAAGTACATGCCACCATGCCTGGCTAGTTTAAATTTTTTTATAGAGGCGAGGTCTTGCTATGTTGCCCAGGCTGATCTCAAACTCCTGGCTTCAAGCCATCCCCCAATCTGCATGGTAAACACACCTGAGAGCACTAACGAGCATTCTCTGAGAATGACCTTGCGTGGAGATGTACCTGAAGGTGTGTTCTGTGCTAGGCAATCTGGGAGGGACCAACACAGAGATTTGTTCCTTGTCTGGGGAACATCTGAGTCTCTGGCCAGTCCTGTAGAACACAGGCTATACAGGGGCTTGAGGCCAGAAATTTTGGGTTGAATGAAGGTTGCCAGGGGGAGGTTGTTAGGGAAAGGGTGCTGAGTGAAAATGCCACGGAAACTCTCTACCTTTTATAAGCAGTTGCCGTTCTCCTGCTCAGCCCACTGCACTCTGCCCCCTGTAAAACCCCATGTCTCATATGCTGGCTCTTGGTCTATCTGGCCTCCTGAAGCTGGTGCCCTTCCCCCTGGGGTGAATAGGGGTTTGGAAAAACACCAATTCAGCCTCCCAAAGCACTGGGATTACAGGTGTTAGCCACTGCACTGGTCTGAGCTGGGCTTTATGTCCCCTTTCAGGCAGTTGGCGGGACAGAGTCTCCCCTAACCCCAGCGTATTACTTCTCTTTTGCCATGTCACAAATTACCACAGACTTAGTGGCTTAAGCAACACCTATGTTGTACTGGACCCCTATTAACCTCAATAGGGTTGGCACCATGTTTGAGAGGCCAAAGAAGAGACCCAAAGCCAGCCAACAAGACACAGGGTCTATTAGCAGTAAACTTACACACAGGGATGGCCCAGTGGCAGCAGGCTGGACAAGAACCATGTAGCCCAGTGGTGGTTGGCTGGTCAGAACTACAACCGCTTGCAAGAGGCATGCAGTTTATAGAGCATTTTCACCCAACACCTTCCCCATAACAGACTCCACCTGGGACCTTCACTTAACCCAAAACAAAGGGCTGAAATCCCCTGTATGGTCCACAGTCCATGGGAATATTAGGGACAGGGTTCAGATGTTCCTTCAAGATAAGGAATGTATCTCCAGGTTGGCCACTCCAGATTCCTTAGCTTGGAACTCCAAACACACATTCAAGTCCATGTGCCATGCAGGATCATTCTCAGGGAATGCTGTGCTGCCCAGGAGTTGTGGTTATCAGGCACATCTACCATGTAACCATTTATTATTTGGGTCAAGATTCTGAACCTGGCTTAATTGGGCCCTCTTCTCAGGTTCTCAGAGGCTGCAATGAACATCATGGCTGCACTGGGTTCTCATATGAAGACCTGACTGAGAAATCCATTTCTGGGATCACTCATGTTGTTGGCAGAATTCATCTCCTTGTGGCTCAGTGCCTGAGGGTGCTGACCTTTTGCTGGCTGTTGTCCACTCTCAGCCCCTAGAAGTCACTAACAGTTCCCTGCCATGTGGCTCTCTCCCCTCAACAGCACCTTCTTCAAAGCTACATAGAGAGAGACTGCAGCTTTCTGCTAAGCAACCTAATCAAGAAAGTGACATCACTCACCTTTCCCATACAAGGGAACCTAGGAGGGCAAGGCATCCCTAGCCTTTGCCATCTTCCACTAGTGAGAAGCAAGTCATGGGTTCCACCTGTGCTCAAGGGAAGGAGATTCACCAGGGGTGACCCACTGGGTCACATTACAGTGTGTCTGCCACACTCAGCCACTTGTTTTGACATTAACTACAAGAATTCCTCTTTGATCCCTCTTGCCAGGCCTGAACTTGACCTAAACTTTACTGATCCTTGATGGCTTCTCACTAATCCTCCCACCCAAACCTTTCCCGCTCCAGATGGTCTTGAACGATGTGGTTTAATCTGTTGGTGACATCCAGCCTGACAAATACATACCATCTAACCACCGAGGAAACAGATTCTGAGAAAGGTTAAGTGTCTCGTCCAAGGTCAAACAGATCATAAATCTGCTTAGTCTGTGCAGCAGTGATAGTCTTACCCACCTATCAGGACTGATACTAAAATAATGCATGCAAGTACTTTGCAAATTGAGGAGTATTATGCAAATATTAAGAATTTCATTCATTAAAATAATGGATTTTTGACTTTTAAATAGATCCTCACTTGAATTTGCCCTTTGAAAACCCCACATGTGGGCAAAATTTTGTTTACATTGTTTTGTGGGACATCAACAAGAGTTTTTTGTTTTTATTTTTTCAGTGCTTCTTGTGTAATCCAATGTATCACATGCAAATAGGGAAAAGTTAAAAAGGCTTTATCTCCTCTTAATCTTCCTTTGTTCTTTTCTGCTTTGTCTTAGCACATTTCCTATATAGACCTGTGATTCCCACAAAGGAGCTACTGATCTTGGGAGAAGCAAGCTGCCTTTTCAGACTCCCTTCTTACTCAAAAAACATAGGGAAAAGCACACAGTACTCTTCCCACTCCGCTCCGGGGTGCCATGCTGCCCAGCTGAACCCAGAGCCCTCTCCACTGTCAAGCAGCAAGGCTCTGGAGCTGGGGGCTGCTGGGTGGCCTGAGCATGGGGTGGGGGCTCAGGGGAAGTTGCTAAGACTCAGGCCCAGACAGGTCCCTGCTGAGGCATCAAACTAGTGAGACCTGAGCCCAGTCATAATTAGGCTTCCATTTGCTAGATAACTGACGTTGTTCTTAAAGGCAGAGGCAAACAATCCCACCATTGTTTGAGAAGTCTGGGGTTTATCTTTGGTTATTTAAGGCAATGAGGACAGACTGCAGAGATTCCCACATCTCTCTGCTGCTGAGACTCGTTGCTAAGAAAACAAAGAATCCGGCTCTCCTCCTCAGCCTGCCACTCCAAGATAAGCTGTTCCTCCAGTTATTAAATAGTATCTGTCTGCTCTAATCACAGTGTTCTCACAGGATTTTCTGCACCTTTCTTTAACACAGTTCTACCATAGCCACACACACTGTCATAGAAATTAAATAATCTCTCAAGTTCTCTCAAGCTCTGAGGTACTATGTGATCAGAAATCAGAGAAAACCTCAACTTGGCCATTGCACATTGGGTTAACCTTGAGCCTCTTTGGGTCTGTATTCTTCTCTAAAATTAGAATACTTAACTCACTGGTGTGTTATAAGAACTAAACGAATTTATACTTATAAAAATCTTAGGCCGGCGTGGTAGCTCACGCCCGTAATCCCAACACTTTGGGAGGCGGACTCAGGCGGATCACCTGAGATCGGAGGTTCAAGACAAGCCTGACAAACACAGAGAAACCCCGTCTCTACTAAAAACACAAAATTAGCTGGGCATGGTGGGGCATGCCTGTAATCCCAGCTACTCGGGAGGCTGAGGCAGGAGAATAGCTTGAACCCAGGAGGCAGAGGTTGTGGTGAGCCAAGATCACGCCATTACACTCCAGCCTGGGCAACAAGGGTGAAACTCCCATCTCAAAAAAAAAAAAAAAAAATCTTACCAGAGGGCTTGGACAGGATCATCACTGCAGTGATGGGAATGTTCTCCACACTGTCTAGTCCAGCAGCAGTTGCCACATATATCCACTGAGCACCTAAAATGTGACTACTTTGGGTCTTGCTTTCTGAAATGCTTCTCTTTGCAGGAGGGGGTTCAGGCGACTGTGTTCCCTTACCTCAGGGACAGAAGGACCACCGCATTTTGTCTAGTTTCAGGAAACGGCTCACTGAGGGAGAACCATGGGACGCAGGGGTGCACTGTGCAACTGGAGGTGCTCCTGCAGCCTGGGGTCCTCACCCAGCTCCTGCTGCACCCTCAGAGAGGCAGGCCTGGGCAGAGAAGGGCCACGTGAGGCACCCAAGAGCCTGCCTGCCAAAGCACCCGAGAGGAAACTGCAGCTCCACGTGGCAATTTCATTTCAAAAAAGTAAAGACATTTCTTCACACCCAAGGAGAAGTGAAGTCATCCATGCTACATTATTACTATCATTTCCACCCAGAAATAAGTAAGTCCTGGGGCTTCCTGGGTGGGATTGAATCATAAACCGGGGTGGGGAATGGGAGAGAGGGAGATGGAAGAATCAAAAGAAGGAGATGGGGGTTGGGGAGCAGAACGTGATGCCAGCGCCCACTCGAGAATCCTCTCTGCCTCCCCTTAGCAGAATCACATTATGCTGCACAGTATTTTACAATTTGCAGCCTTGCTCATTAATAGCTTGTGAACTATAATAACTAATTCTCTCTGCTAGGTAAGTAGAAAAGAAGACAGATTTTATTCATGACATTATTATCCTTGTAGAGTAACCTCCCGTGGAGCAGGCATGTAGGGGAAGCAACTTGCTGGCTGGCCAATATTTTACGTTAAACTTGCTGACTTCAGACTCCCCTAACAGTCCACATGCTAACTGTAAGCCCCTTGAGGCTCTGAGGCATCAACTTCTCGCTCTCTAGAGTGGCACTGTGTAAGACAGTAGCCACTAGTCATGTGTGACTTTTTTTTTTTTTGGAGATGGACTCTCACCGTTACCCAGGCTAAAGTGCAGTGGTGCGATCTCGGCCCAACACAGCCTCTGCCTCCCTGTTTTAAGTGATTCTCCTGCCTCAGCCTTCTGAGTAGCTGGGATTACAGGCACATGCCACCATGCCCAGCTAATTTTCATATTTTTAGTAGAGATGGGATTTTCATTACGTTGGGCAGGCTTGTCTCAAACTCCAGGCCTCAGCTATTTACATTATAAAATGATTAGAATTAAAATTTTAAAATTCTCTCCTCACTCACACAAGCCACTTTTCAAGTACTCAAGAGCCACACTGGGCTGGGGTCAGCCCTGCTAGATGGAGCAGACAGAGAACATTTCCATCCCTGCAGCAAGTTCTGTCATACAGTGTCACTCTAGCAAGGAGGGTTACTGAATGCATATCTAGAAAGGCATTTTAAATGACCCCTTTTTGGTTGTTATAAGCCATAACTTATTTTATACTTACAAACAAGAACAAACCTTACTCTGTTCTAAATCCTCAAGAATTATGACCAGAGTCATAATTGTACATATTATTCCCAGCTAAAGGTAAAAAGTAAAGTCTTCCCACGTACACAGCATTTTTCTTTCTTTTGGAAGCTTTAGGTGATTTGCCTCCTGAGGACTGGCACTATTCCGACACCACAGTCACAGTCTGTGAGCAGCAGCACCTTGCATGTACCAGGATGTGCTTATTCCACAAAGGCAACAAGAGTGTGAGGATTCGTGCCCAAGGTGGGTACTGGCAACGCCCTGCTACCGAGATGGATTACATTTATGGCAATTTACAGCTCACCCCAGGAGACTCAATCTGCAAAAGCTCAGTGACAGGGAAAGTTGCCATAAGGACGCAGGTAATGGAAGCATTAGGCTATCCACTCTATTGAGAAAAATGGCTCCAAGCTGGATTTTCCGGGCACACTGTCTATACCAAATGATTATCCCAATCGTGCTGTGGTGTTTTCCTTCATTTTCCCAGTGCTGACGTGCCTTTAGGTGCTCAGGGTTTGTTGCTGCTATGTTTGAGCTTCAAGGTATGATGCCACTTCCTGTTAGAAAATGTTATGTTTAACAGGTGCCAGCTATAGCATGCCTACACAGACTTCTAGAAGCAGCAGGGCCAGAACTGAATCACTTAAGCCCCATACTCAAGAGACAGAAGCCTGGCCCAAGTCCAGCTGCCCGTCCATGGGACCACAAGGAGTCTTTCACAGGGCATGCCTTGCTTGTACAAGGGCAGTTGTCTCTGAGGTTATGTTAATAATGGTTACCACTTAGGTGTTCACTAACAGGCTCAGTGTTAAGCACTCAATGTGCAGAATGCCACAGCTCTGTCCAATGGCTCTGTGAAGGCATCACTGAATGTCCCCGTTTTGCAGCAATGTAAACAACTTAGGTATCATCTCAAGCTGGTGGAGGTAGTGGCTGACCTTGAATCCAGGTGATGTGACCATTGCTATGGGTTTCTATGGGTCTCTTGACCCAAGATCCTGAGAATTCACACATATACCTGTCCAGCCCACCCAGCCCGAGCTTCCCCATTCACATTTAGTGGTGAAGAGCACAGACTCTGGGGGCAAACCACCTGTGTTCAAATCCTAGCTCTGCCATACCACCTGTGTGCCTTTAGCTAACCCCTGGGTGCCTGAGGACCCTGGCCTTTTGCTGGCCCTCTTCTTACAGAAGAGAAACCAGACCCCAGAGCCAGTTTCTCTTCTGTACAGGAAACCTAGAGGCTGATTTTTCTCCTACAGGAAGAAGATGATATTGATGCCTGGCATCACCTGACAGCTGTCAGAAATGTAGAAAATCAGGCCCCACCATAGTCCAACAGAGTCAGAACCTGTATTTTAACAAGATCCCTAGGTTGGTTTGCACATTAGAGTTTGAAAAGCCCCATCCGATCGCAGAAAATGGTGCACTGTAATGAATTATTTGGTAAGACACATGAGACTCATGTATCGGTCTGCTTTATAAAGCCAGATATATCACAGGTCTACGCTTCAGTGTACTTAGAGGGCCATGCCATTGCAGGTGCTCCTCCGATGAACACAGTCACATAAAGCCAGAGGATTGTGTTGAAAGACAAGGAAATGAAGCCAAATCATTGCTCTTAGGACTAAAGTCAATGAGGTAACATTAGCAACAGTTTCCTGTAATCCTTAAGGATAGGGAGGAAGCATCATGTAAGTAAAACAAAGTCTGTTGGCACGTGTTCCCATCAAGATTCATGCCTAATTCAGTAAAACCCACGAAAGCTGGAATCCTGCTCTGGGGAGACTGGGTGGCCACTGTGTTCTCTCCCAAAACTGACTGCTCCTCTCAGGGGCCAGGCAGAGCCATGTCTGGGTCTGGTCCTCAGATTCCCAGAGTCCCGCTTACAAGGGCAGCTGAGTACAGGCATCTCACCAAGTAGCTTTGAACAAAGGGGCCTGAGTGGCTGGAAAAGTCTTCCTTTCCTGCCCACCACCTCCCACTTTCTAAAAGGGTTCCCAGAAGTACAGCTTGAGACTGGGCTTTGTGTTCCAATGATTTACTGGGGGTATGCTCTCAGTAGAAGGGGCACACACAGATTTGCAAGATAAAATACAGGATGCCCCATTAAATTTAAGTTTTAGACAACCAATGAATAATCCTTAGCACAAGTATGGCCTAAGTATTTTATGGGCCATATTTATACTAAAAAGTTTTGTTGGCTATCTGAAGTTTAACTGGATTTAATGTTTGTTTGCTAAGTCTGGTAGCCCTGGGAAGAAGGACAGGCAGAGAGGAGAGCTAAGGAGAACTTCCAGCCAGAGCCCAGGATCCCAGGATCCCAGCATTGCACAGTCCACCACAGTAGTCCCATGCTGGGCCAGCAGCCTGGCATTCTGTACTCCTGTGACATTCAGTCACTGGCCAGTCTGCCCTCCAGGCACATAGAGGGAAGCAATGCTGTTTATGGGAAAAGGGAGTGAGTGGATCTCATTTGGCCAAGGGCAGTTCTCCAGAGACAGAGAGCTGGGGCTGCAGACAGCCAATATTCAGAGCAAAGCCTCTCTGGGGTCAATGCTGTTGGCTGTGGATGGTGTCGTCCACAAGACCCTCTCCACCCTACACACACTCCTACTAGCAATCCTCAGGCTTTTCAGAAGTCAACAGCAGCTTACGAGTGGTTTTGAACTGGGGAAGCATTCCTGGATCTTGTCTTGCGTCCCTGGGAATATATTCGTAAGTAAGGCTTTAAAAAATGAAGCGAAGTGAACTTTGTCCATTGACGGTCGGATCTGCGCCTTCAGCACATCATCCCACTGACTTTGGTTTGCTATTGGTGTTTCTGAGAGTTAGACGGGGCATTTTCTTTTCTTTGTTGTCTTATTTTAAGAATTTGCCACAGCCACCTAGCATTTAGCAACCTCCACCCTAATCAGTCAGCAGCCATCAATATTGAAGCAAGATCTCTACCAGCAGAAAGATCACTCACTAAAGGCTCAGATGATTCTTAGCATTTTTAAGCAATAAAGTATTTTAAATTAAGATATGTACTTTTTTTAGACATAATGTTATTGTAGACTTAATAGAATACAGTATAGTATGACAACTTTCTATTTTATTTTTTAGAGATAGGGTCTCACTCTATTGCCCAGGCTAGAGTACAGTGGCATGATCATAGCTCACTGCAGCCTCAAACTCTTGACTTCAAATGACTCTCTTACCTTGGCCTCCAAAGTTGCTAAACATAACTTTTATAGGCACTGGGAAACAAACAAAAAATCATGCAACTCACTTTATTCCAACAGCCTGGAAACAAACTAGCAATGTTTCTAAGGTATGCCTGTGTACTTTGCTACATAGTTTAGTAACACCTGAAATTCTACTATCAGAAATTGCTTCAAGTCAGTTGTTCTCAACTGGAGATGAGTCTCCCTCTGCCTTCCCCTTGCTAAAATAGATTGCTGAGCCCAACCCAGAGTTTGATTCAAGAGGAACCCAAGAACTGCATTTCTAACAGGTTTCCAGAGGATGTTGATGCTGCCGGTTTGGGGACCTCACTTTAAATTAAACACTAGTTAAGAGGTCTGAATGAGATAATGCACATTCACGGCTATTTGCATACTGCCTGCCACACTCAGTGATTCTCAAACTTGGTTGCACATAAGATTACCTGATGACCTTATAAAAGTCCCCGTGCTCTTTCTGCACCTCAGACCAATTACAGTAGAATCCCAGGGGTGGGGGCACACATGGTTGCTTTTGGAAGCTCCCCAGGTGATTTCAGTGTACAGTCACAGCTTAGAGGCACTGCCTTAGAGGTGGTGTAGAGGGAAAGCAGCTTGCATTCACAGAATGCTAATTTCTAACAGCCACGAAAGGAAACTGACTAGAAAAGACCACATTTGCCATTGCCACTGTGGGGTATAGTTCTGTGGAAGGTCAAATAAGCCTACCTGGCCTTTCACGGCAGGACCAAGGCCAGAGGGAGAGCACTGTTTAAGAGATGTATTCCAAACAAGGCCCTGCGGCCTTTGCTTACGTCGTCATCCTCTCTTCTGCAGTCTTCAGTTTGATTCTTCCCTCCTGAGGCGACGTTGTTTTCAGAAAAGCCCCTCTGGTCCTGACCAGTTCTCACCTTCTCCTGTGCTTGTCCCTCTAGTTCAAGCAATCTCCACATCCCTTCCTGCCCAGTTTTGACCCTGGCGAGGGGTCATCCTGCTAGACCGCATGTCAACTGCCCTCTCTCCCTCTCATGCAAGCCCTTCAGGGGTTCCCTCCCTTCCTTTCTAGCCACACTGGCCACTCGCCCTTCCTGTTGGGTCCTGTTTCAGGGCCTTCACGCAGGCTGCCATGGGGACAATGATGTCCCACACCCTCGGACTCCTGCTCAGCCTTCTCAGCTCACTCGGTGCCTTCCCTAGGAAGGTGTCCGTAAAGCTGTGCTCCCCACCCTAAAGGCCAGAGTATGATGAAGGCCGTCACTGTAAATGCTAAGAAACATCCTAACAAGTATTGGTTTGTCTTTCCACATAGAGGAAGGAAGGAAACAAAGGGTGAAAAGCCTTCATGGCTAACAAGAAACTGCCATGTATTTACAGTCACCATTATTTCTTCCTCAGCCACGTGGGTATAAGAATGAGGACACAGTCAGGTGCAGTGGCTCATGCCTGAAATTCCAGCACTTTGGGAAACCAAGACAGAGGATCACTTGAGCCCAGGAGTTAATGTGCTGAGCTGTGATCGCACCACTGCACTCCAGCCTGGGTGACAGACCAAGACCCTGTCTCTGAACAGTAAAAACAGAAAAATAAGGACATGATCTCTGCTCTGAGAAATTTACATCTGATTCACTTCAGAGTTTCCTAAAAATGTCACCATGATCACAGGTCTAACCCTAATGACAAGAATTAGGACTTGATAGATGAGAGGTTTCTTTCAGTTACATGAGTATTTGTTTGAAAATCCTTGCAAAGGCATAGTAATTAAAACACATTTTGGTATAGATTTACTATATTGCCTTTCCAAAAGAGAAAAGAATACAAGTAAAATATAAAACTGTGCAAGTTATGTTAGCATCTGTATCTCTGAGTAATTGAAATCAGGACTGTCCCAGAACACCCCCTCCACCCCATAATAAAGGGTGACTGGCATTCTAACCCATATTGTGAGGCTGACAATCTGAAAAGCGACTACTCCCCACACACCACCCCAGAAACTGCTGCGGCTGCACACACCCCCAACCACATCTGAAACCGGTGGCCAAGCTATTGTTCCATCCTCCACATCCCTTCTCTCCTGGCCCTTGGCTCCACACCCTCCAAGGAGCAACTGCCCCATCCACGTGGCCTCCAGGACCTGCTGCAAGCCTCAGCAGATGCGATTTCCTCTTCTTCCCTGCCCCACTTATCCTTCCTGCAGTGCAGTAGAGGATACCTTCCCAGATTTCCTGTGAGAGGCCTGCATTCTTCTGTGTTTGATAAAGGTGAAAAGGAAGGGGTTTCTCATTTGAGCCACAACCTTTAAGAACGTACCAGGCATGGTGGCTCATGCCTGTAATCCCAGCACTTTGGGAGGCTAAGGCAGGCAGATCACAAGGTCAGGACCAGCCTGACCAGCATGGTGAAGCCCTATCTCTACTAAAAATACAAAGATTAACCGGGTGTGGCGGTGCATGCCTGTAATCCCAGCTACTTAGGAGGCTGAGGCAGGAGAATTGCTTGAACCCAGAGGCAGAGGTTGCAGTGAGCTGAGATTTCACCACTGAACTCCAGCCTGGGCAAGAGAGGGAGACTCTGTCTCAAAAAAAAGAGAAATGTACCTCCCTCCCATCTGTCATTCTATGAGAAGGTGAGTGCCCTTGCCCTACCTAGTCGCCCCTCCCCTGTGGCTGAGTGCCCAGGAACAGTGGGACTCAGGAGGGCTTGAATAAGCCCTCATCCTCATTCCTGCTGGGCTGCACTGTGGCCTTCTTTCAAAATAACAAAGTCAACTTTGAAATGCAGACCCAGTGGGGAATTTAAAACAAACACCTCAGCCCTAACAAAAGGGAAGATGGAAACGAAAGTTCTTGGTAGGCTCTGCCATGTTTTCTTAGGAGCCACATTGCTACAGATGATCATTCCGACAATTCCAGCAGTCCCTTGAGAGGAAACCAACGCTGACTGCCACCTAGCAGAGCAGAAGCAGTGATAGGGACATATGCAATTGCAGACTTGAACTGCACAGACCTTGTCCCTTACCTCCCAGTCACCTAGCCCTTAGTTTTCTAGCCTCTGAGCCAGTGCGTGCAAAGGTGAAGGCTGAGAAGGCTCTTAGAGATAAGCTAGGAAGGCCTTACATCTTGCCGTGGACAAGTCCCCACATAGATCAAATTGTTGAAAAAGCTATAAAAATGAGTAGCAGTTGCATAGACTGGGGTTGCAGTATCCTTGGTTGGATAAGTTCTCTTCTAAGACTTTTTACTGGGAATGAATAGTCACAGAGCAGGCAACAGCGACACCTGCTGTTCAGAATAGATTCAAACCAGGCCGAGAGAAACGGGAAACTCAAGTTCTCAGAGGTACCATCACCGACACATGATTTCAGAAAGAAACTAAGACCTAGGGTCTGTCCTCCTCATGGTTGTTTTGGGATTCCTCATTTACCTGGTACAAGTGAGGAAGGCACTGTCGTAACTAATAATGTAACTAGTAGTTATTATCATATTCGTGGACCATGAGTTTCCAGAGAACGTCATACAAAGTTTAAACAGCATTATATTAAATGGATTCTCCTTAGCAATACAGAAAGGTATAAGACCCCAAGAAACACAGTTGATATGTCTGATAACTGGGCACCATTATTAGTTGAATTCTGTCCTCCAAAAAGATGTTGAAGTCATAAGCCCAAGTACCTGTGAATGACACCTTCCTGGGAGCTAGGGTCTTTGCAGATGATCAAAGGATAACAGGAAGTCATTAGGGAAGGCCCTAAGCCAACAGGACTGGTTTCCTTATAAAAGGATTGTGGATACAGAGACAGACAGGCACACAGGTGAACAGCTTGCGACCATGCCGGCAGAGACTGGGATGCCTCTAGGAATGCTGAAGATTGTCGGCAAATCACTAGACGCCAGGAGAGAGACCTGGAACAGGCTCCCCCTCAGAGCCCTCAAAAGGAGCAACACTGCCGACGCCCTGATTCCACACTTCCAGCCTCCGGAATGGAGACTGATTTCCGTTGTTCTAAGCCACAGTGTATGGTACTTCGTTGTGGCCACCCTAGGGCACTGATATGGCACTAATTATGGTTGTCATCTACTTACATTCTAGCCTAAACTGGAAACATTTGGGACACACCAGAAGAACCTAAGTGGGTTCTAATCCAGAAGAACATAGTGGATTCTAATCCCACATACCAGCTGTGTGACTTTAGAGCTCAAAGAATCTCAGCAACTTATTTACCCAATCACCTTGCCTATAAAATGGAAACACCACCAACCTCCTCAGAGTTGACAGGCCCCTCAGTGAGCTCATGCAAGTGAATGTGGCCCATACATTTGAAAGGGTGACAATTGCACAGTGTTATCACAAGGAGTATGACTTTCCCCAGGCAGGGACAGATTGGCCAGGCCTACCCAGACTGAGCCCATCTATGTGACCCTACAACCACCTTGCTCTATGCCTTGGAAAGCTGACCTGGAAGGAACACATCAGTGGCCTTTTGCTACCAACTAGGATGGGCTAAGGGGAGGCACCAGTGGGAGGAGAGTGCCCTCTAGCTCTCTCCTGTTGCATTATCAGGATTTGACTGTATCATCTACAGAAAGCTTCAGCTATTGCCAGGCAACTGTCCCCATACAGCTACCCTATCGGGATTCCAGAAATCCTTGCTTTCTTGACCTTCCAGATTTAGGTTGTAACAGTCTCCCTGTAAGGGCTGACTCCAGGATAGTGAAGTAAACATGACTGATTTGCTTTCTAGGTCTGCATACACCTTGGCAAACAGTCCCTTCAGTAAATGCCCCTTACAATATCTACTTTGAGTAGGCCATCTTTTGCCTGTCAAGACTCATTTAGTAATTAGTTTAGGAGGTGGTCCAAGAAACAGCCTCAAAATGCAATTGTAATATTATTTTGCACTTCAATTTGATAACATCGGAGATAACCTTCTTTGTTGAGGGCATCAGGACACAGGTAACTTACAGCACACAGCAGCATCGGGACTAACCAGATGATTTAGCTGTGGCTGCATGGGATAAAGTCCAGGCAGAGTGTAAAACATTGGGAATCAAAGTGACTATGGCCCTTCTTTGCTACAGTGACAATAGTGATTGTGATAGATTAAAAAAAAATGAGCACACTATGTTGCATATCCTCCCATAAAGAGGTGGAATTTATTTCTCCACCTTGATCCTGGCCTGAGCCAGGAAAAAAAGGCGGGGGGGGGGGGGGGATGGTGACCAGCTGACCCACAGAATTGTGAGCAAATAAAGTGATCATCTTAAGCTATTATGTTTGAGAGCAGTTGGTTATGCTTCAAATGCAAATTGCAGTAGTAACTATGCAGGTGTTTGGGAGACTGGCTTTAGGGAAAAGGGAAATTGAAGGCATGAATGTCCAACCAAGGACATCACTGGAAAGGCTGCAGCCTTCAAGCAGCTCTGAGAGAATCCTGCATCTCTGTTACCTCAGGCAGATGTGGCTGGGAACCATGCCCAACACCTGGTTCTCAGGGTTGCAAAATCGCAGCCACAAATAAAGAAGCCCACTGGGTTTCTCAAATGAAGACAGTTTCAAACTGCAGTTCTCACACCAGCAGCGGCAGTGTCTGCTGAGGACTTGTTACCAATTCATGTTCTCAGTCGACTGATTTAGAATTCTAGCAATTCCACCAGGAGATTCCGACGCAGACTAAATTCTGAGAACCACCACACTAAGGTAAGTACTGTTGAGAAGGGTGTGGGACTCTGAGCAGACAGGCATGGAGCTGGGAATTCTGAATCCTCAGCTTCCTCTGAAATCTGCCTTGTCCTCAACGGCAGCTCCTCGCTCATCCCAGGAAACTTCATACATCCGCATAAAACTTTTCCATGACTGCCCACCAGGCAGCTGCTCAGAAGGAGGTGCCAGTTCTTTTCAGAATTCATTCTACTACCAGGCCTTCCACAAGAATGAGATCCCAATGTATCCCAGATAAAAAACAGCAGGCCTGCTCTGACCTCATCCATCTGTGTGGAAGGAGTCCAGGAGCACATGAGAATGCACTCTCAGGGTGATGAACAAAGGGGATGAGGTGTTAGCAGTGGCGTGCTGGGATGGACTGGCTCATGAGAGCTGACTGTCAGATATTTAGAAATGTTACAAGACAGTTGTTCAAAATAGCCCTTATTAAAACTTAAGCTGCATACACTTGTAAGCAGGTATATGGAAAATAAAGGCAGCAGATACTCCAAACCCACTCTTAGTTATTATCTCTACGTTTGCTCCTCTGAGGTTATTTACCTCTTGGACCTACAGAGTGGAAATACTTCACAATGGTAACTACATCTGGTCTCAACTCATGTTCAGCTGGATGTCTATAGCTTCAAGTGAGCCACGGTGAGAGCATTTGCAAACCCGAAGTCAGAAAATGCTGTGAGTCAGGCAACCTGGATGGAATTGGAGGTAATTATTCTAAATGAACTAACTTAGGAATGGAAAACCAAACATCATATGTTCTCACTTCTATGTGGGAGCTAAGCTACGAGACAGAAAAACTTAAGAATGATACCGTGGACTTTGGGGACTCGGAGGAAAGGATGGCGGTGGCAAGAGGCAGAAGACTACACACTGGGCACAGTGTACGCTGCATGGTGATGGGTGCACCAGAACCTCAGAAATCACCACTAAAGAACTTATCTATGTAACCAAACACCAGCTGTTCCCAAAAACCTATTGAAATGAAAAATAAGTTTAAAAATTTTAAAAATAAAACAGAACAACAACAAAAAAGAAAATACTGTAAGTCAGGGTTTTATTCTTTTTTCCCCCTGGAGAGCTGCTTGTTAAACACCAGCATAGCCCTGACTTAAGGCTTGATAAGGCTAAATTTATTTTCATGAGTATACTCCTCTGAGATTCAGAATCTAACATTCGCTGTAAACCTGGGAGTGATGTTTAATTTGAAACCTGGACTCGATGGCTGTATTAGTTTTCTAGCGCCACTGTGACAGGTTACTACCACAAACCAAATGACTTAAAACAACATATACTTATTATCTTACTTCTGGAGGTCAGAAGTCCAAAATGGGTCTCATTTAGCTAGAATGAAGGTGCCGGCAGGACTGCATTCCCTTCTGGAGGCTCTAGTGAAATATCTGTTCTTTTTACTTCTTCCAGCATCTAGACATTGCTCACATTCCTTGTCTCAAGTCTCCTTCCGTCATCTTCAGAGTTAGCAAATGCCAGTTGAGCATTTCTGACAACAGCCCTCTGATTCTAGCTTTCCTGCCTCCCGCTTCTTCATTTAAGGAGCCTTGTGGTTACATTGGGACCACCTGGATAACCCAGGAAAACGTCTTTAAGGTCAGCTGATTAGCAGTCTTAACTCCATCAGCTCCTATTCTGCCTACTATAGTAGCCTACAGTGAGAGTGCATTCCCAGAATCTCCTGTAAAGCCTTAGAGAAACAGGAACGATAGAATGAATCTATCATGTGCGACCTGCTCGGCCCCCCTCCCCAAGACATCCCCATTCAACTGACCCAACTCGGGGATCCTGGAGTGATCTCCACACACGAAAGCTTTGAAAAACATATTGGAGATGGGCCAATTGCACAGAGTTCTTTGGAAAGCTCAGGACGGAATAGGCTCCCTCATCTTAAGGAGAATAACACAATTCTGGTGTGGTAGAGCCCAGGTGGCACCACTTACCCAATAGCGACATAGTGGCCACAGTTACTACAACAAGCCTCAAAAAGAGAATGGTGCTGCAGGAATGAATTCGTGGCTATGACTAATTGATTATGGTGTCCTTAGAAATGGAATAAGCAGGTAGCCTACTAAGCAGCTGGCTGCCTGACACATATAGGGGAAAAAAAATCCACAGGCAGAAGCCTAAATCAAGTCATCCTAAATCAAGTCGTCCTAAATCAAGTCATCCTAGGGAGATGCATAACCTCCTTCACAGACCTGGAGCCCCAGAATGAAGACCCTGCAAAGTAGTCATAGTATATAATAAGAATTATCTACCAAAGCTTCCTCAGAGCAAGCAGTGACCATATACTCTGGGAACTATGGTGGGAGAGAGAGGAATATACAAACCTCCCAGGAATTATTAGATACTGGTTCTTGATTTACATGAGTCTTCAGAGATCACCTTGCAGTATGGGAGCTCCTGCAGATCAAATGCTGAATCATCCTTGCCCAAGTCCCTCCTATATTGGGTCCAACATGGACCCTCACTGCGATTATATCCTCAATCTCAGGGCGAGTAGAAGGAATAAACTTTGCAACTGGCAGAATGTGCGCATTGGTTCCCTGACCTGTGGAGTAAGGGCTATTATAGACCTGGAACGCCAAATGAACTCTTCTGGAACTGACTTCTCTGCCAAAATTGTAAATCAAAAGCAACAGTGCATCCCTAGGGAGCTAGTACTCCACTCTGTGGCTAACCTAGGGGAATAGTCTGGACTGTAACCATTTGCCCTTCCTAGGGAGATTTAAAAAAAAGTGTTATTATCCCTTTTGATCAGAGTAATTAATCAGACAAATGGCTACAGACCTAATCCTCATAGTATATGAAAAGTAAAACATTGCTAGAGGAGAAGACAAACATTCTCTATCTTAATATTATACACATTTCTGCGTCTCAGGAGGCTACAGCTTCTGAATGGGAACACTGAGGAATCTAGGGGAGACTTATTTCTCCACAGATACAAGTAGGGTTCCTCTTACCAGACCACAGGACTGAGAATAAGAAATTGATGGTCACTCCCAAAGCAAGATTTAGGGACTACTGACAACAGAAAAGGGAAATAGAGACTTAAAAGGCCACCAGAGAATGCCCACAATTTAGAGAAGTCTCTCAAACCAAATCCAGCACCATGCTAACTGGCAAAACTCTAGACACGTAAATTCGGAAGCCCACATGGAATGCCCCCATCAACACCGTGATTTAACATCATTCTGGAGGCTCTGTTTACACGGAGCCAAAAGAAACAAAATAAAGTTTAAACATTGGAAATGAGGAAGCAGCACTATTATTATTTGTAGATATCATTGAACTCCAAAAGAATCAACTGGGAAATGATCAACATCTAAGAGAATTAAGCAAAGTGGCTAAATTACAATAATTAATCATTTTCCAACATGTAAAAAGTAGGCAGAAAACTAATGAAAGAAAAGAACCAATAGACAACAGCCACAAGAACAAAAACTAACATGAAATGTGCAGACCTTTCATAAAGAAAAATTTAAGTTTCCTCTGAGTAGAAAAGAGGACCTGTCTAAGGAAAATATCTTCCTCTTAGATAAGAAAGAAATAATGTAAAGATGTCAATTCTTCCCATATTAATTTATAATTTAACTAAAATCCTAAGTTGATATGGAAAAATACACATGTAATAATAGATAGGAAATTATGAAACAAAAGAATAATGCAAAGAAGTAACTCTACTACATATTTAAATGAATTAAAAAGCTAAATAATTGAACAGTTTAGTGTTTAATAAGAAATTGTTAAGCCAATAAAAAATATAAAGTTAATAAACAGGCTCATACAAATGTGAATTTAGTGTCTAGTAATGCTGGCATTCCAAATCAGTGACAAAAGAGATTAATCAACAAATGACCTTGGGAAGACATTTCTTCCATTAGAAGAAATAGAAAATTTATTAATTTTTTTGTATAGAAAATTTATTAATTATTGTAATAAGCCACGTCACAATCTCCTATTTTTTTTAGTTTTCATTTTTTAGGTTTTTTTATTGTAGTACAGTGACATCTACTACTAATAATAATGTTGCCTCTTCCTTTCCATTGTTTAATTTGGGAAACAATTGCTAGATCCCTGGCTTACTGCTTGCATGAAAACTAACTCCTAACAAATAAAGACTTAAAATGTAAAGTCAGAAAGGCACTGGATTAAAAATAACAAGAAAAAACATTAATTGAGCATTTACCCTATGCCAAGCATTACCTCACAATATCCCTGTGTGGTAGGTACAAATGATGCATCTGAGTCCAGAGAGGTTAAGTAAGTTAGCCAAGATCACACAGCACGTGTGATTTAAACACAGGCAGCCTAACTCCAAAGCCGATACACTTAATCACTATGTCATATAGCCTCTCAATTCCAGGAGAAAATATTAGTGAATTTTTCTGTACCTTGGAGAAAGGAAATGTTTTCAAAGTATTATTGAAAACTAGAAGCCATAAAGACAAAGACTGACCATTTTGAATACATAAAAGTTAAAGTTTTCTGGATGAAAAAAATTAAGTGAAAAGATAAAACAACTTAGAAAAAAGTTATTTGTAACACAGATGTCAAAGGACTCATTTACTTAACATATAAAGAGCACTTGCAAATTAGTAAAAAACAAACAAATAAACCTGTAGTCCCATAGAAGATTGGGAAAGAAGCATAAATGGAAAAATGGCTCATAATTAAAGAAATGAAATGATGACAATAGGAAACCTCTCCTTTGCCTTACACACAAGCAAAATATTTAAATGTTTTTAAAATTAAAAAAAACACACACACACAAGATATTAACAAGGATGTAGAAAATGTACATTAAAATATATCATGTAAATTGCAACAACCTCTTTTTTAAAATGTGGCAATACTCGTCAAATGTAAAATCCACATAACCTTTGACATAATAGTTTTGCTTCTAAGAACCTATCCTCCACAATAATTGTACGTGTAGAAAGCGACCACTGAAGCAATTACTTGGTTAGGCAATACCTGCAAGCAGTCTAGATGCCCATTATGTAGAGGACTGAGTGAAGTGGGAAAGTGTAAGCCAGAATGGTTTGATTCATTCTTGGTTAAAATTATAGTCTGAAACGATGGACTACAAGTTTCAATGGTCTTATGACTGCTTTGAATGAAAAAGTTGTGGATACAAGTGCTTTTGATAAGCAGAGCTTCTGGTTAGCTGTGATCCATTGTTTTAAAAGATTAAAGGGAAAAGTTAGAGAATATTTACCAGCCAATTACTGCAACATTAAAATAAGTCTATACTTTTTTCTGTATCTTGTGCAGATGAAGCTAATTTTCTGTCAAAATCAGTTTACCAAAAAAGAGCCAAAAGCTTTCCTAATAAAGGTTTGTTATCTAATGGGACTGTTCACCTATAACTTTGAGACCACATATGTTTGTTACTGGAAACTACACATATGCCTATTTTAAAGGATCACATTTGTCCTCTTGAAAACTGCGTTTGCAGAAGAGATTTAATGGCTCATCAACCTGGATACACTTAATCACTAAATATGACCTCATGGGTTTTGTAGGAATAAACAAGTTCACATGAAACCTGTGAAATTTTTCTTGGAGTTAAAAGTGGTTCTTCATTTTGACTTTCTCCTTTTATTGGTTTATGTAAATTATCTCTAAATAGTGTGACTGTCAGATTCATTAAAAACTCTGTCTAAAATTTTTAAAATAGCTAAATAAATTATGGCACACCATAACAATGGAATAAGAAATGGAGCAAATCTTTTCCTCACCCCACTCCAAATCTGAGCATGGGGTGCTTGTTAAAACACTCACCAACAAGCCTCACACCTGTTTCTGATTCAGCTGGTCTGAAGTGGGGCTTGAGAATGTGTAGCTCCAACAGGTTCCCTGAAGATGCTGGTGTAGTTGACCTGGCAACCACACTTAGCCTTTGCTCTAAGGCATGAAGTAACTCTCCCTGTATTGATGTAGAAAGATTTCCCAAGACACAGTATATTAAAGGAACAAAGGAACGACGGATGGGCTAGTCTCATTTGTGTAGAGAAACTTATTCATGCTGGGGAAATGGCTGGAAGGATTTCTTCTGGGCAGTGGACAAGGAGAGAGACTGGCCTATATTGAACACCCTTTCAAACCGCTTCAGTTTACCACCTGCATGTGTTCATTTTAAAAGAGTAAAATAAAGATGTCTAAAATTCAAAATTCATAAAAGAGATGGTTGAATCTGGCACTGCCCGAACATATCTATAATGCCTCCCCTTGTGGAGCCTGGGTCCAAGCAGGGCCTCAAACTATCTGGACTGTCAAGCCCCTTTCCTAGGTGGTGCCATGGCGGCTGTGGGGTGAGGAAAACGTATTTTCCTGCAGGAGAATATGCACGGTTGTAACCCGTCCATTTCTCTTCCAGGGATAGCGAGGCCAAGGGGCGGGGCGGGGCGAAGGAGCCCCGGACTCGCCTGCTGCCCTGGGGGCGGAAATCTGCAAGCAAGCCTGGGAGAGGGGACAGAACAGAGGCTGGTCCTTCCCTGGGCAAGGGAAGGAAAATAAAGTGGCTGGCCTCGGAGTGGGGGATGGAGAGGGGCGATGCCGCTGCGGCTGCAGGACGTCGCAGGGGCTGGAGGCGGGCAGGACTAGTGTCGGGAGGAAGGTAGTGGTGGTGATGGCGGGGGGTGGCAAACAGAGCCCAAGCGAAAGCCTGAGAAGCTTCTGGTTGCCCCGAGCCTACTTTATCCCTGGCCCTTCGGCGGGGCGAGGAGGAAGCGCATCCGAGGGCACCTGCGCGATGGGGCAGCGGCCGGGCGTAGGTACGACACTCAGCAAGGCACTGGGTGGGACACAGGGGAAGGAAACCTCCACCCCAACCCCCCAAAACTCGGCCCAGTGCAAATCCGGCAGAAGTGGGCGGTGAGGCGCAGTGCCGCAGCCCCAGGGAAACGGCAGTGACACAGGTGGCAGCCACCTTCAGAGCGCCAGGCCCGCGGCAGCACAAATGCAGGTAGCGGCTTAGGCCAGAAGACGGCGCTTCTGCACTGCCGGGTTCACAAAAGCGGGGCGTTTGGGCTGAACGTCCACTCAGCAGCAGGGGCGCTGGAAGAGACTGGGCTCCTGCCACTTGGAATTCAGGCTCTGGACTGTGGTTCGATAGCCTGATTTTGGTCGCTATTTTTGCCGGCTGTCACCTTATCTTCCACTCCTCTTTTTGTTGTTGTTGTTGTTGATGGGATTATTGACATAGAATAAAATTCACCAAGGTTAAGTGCCCAGTTTGAGAGATTTTGGTAATTGTATAGAATCATTTAACTGCCAGCATAACCAACATGGACCAGTTCGATCATCCTAAAAGTTCCCTCCTATTTCACTGTTCTTCATGGTCTCCTGTGACCACACAGCCCCAGGCAACCCCTCAGCTGCTTTCTGTTACTAGGTTTCCCTTTTCCAGCAAGTTTTCCAAATTGAATCAGTCTTTTAAGTCTGGCTTTGTTCACTTAGGATCATGTTTTGAAATTCAGCCGCGTTGTTGCCTGTTTTCCTGTCTTGCTCCAGGGTATGGGGATACAAGTTGTTTATCCATTCACAAATGGGTGGACATTCGGGTTGTTTCCAGTTTTGAATTTTACATATAAAGTTGCTGTGAACAATTTGTATATGTTTTTATGCACATAGCTTTTTATTTCTCTTGGTAAATAGCTGAGGAGTGGGATTGCTGGGGCACGTGGTAAATGTCTGGTTAACTTTATGAGGCAGTGCCACACTGTTTTCTAAAAGGGCTCACCCTTTTGCATTCCCACCAGGAATGCAGAGGCGGTCCAATTTCTCCACAGCACTTGCTATCTCCAGCCTTTTTAACCTTAGCTGTTCTAGTGAACACGTCTGACCGTCACTTTTGATTCTACCCCACCAGGTACAGGGTCTAGAGCATTGCAGAATGCTCCCACCACGCTGAGCAGTTGGCGAGTCTCAGGAGGTTCTGTGGCCGCAACCTTCCTTTCAGGCCTCCGAAGGGTGCTGAGCAGCTGCTACTGTAGAACAAAGTTCTAATACACAGATGAGAGGGAGTGTCCTTTTTTTTTTCTGAGACGGAGTCTTGCTTTGTCGCCAGGCTAGAGTGCAGTGGTGCAAGCTCAGCTCACTGCAGCCTCTGCCTCCTGGGTTCAAGTGATTCTCCTGCCTCAGCCTCCTAACTAGGATTACAGGCCTGCGCCACCATGCCCAGCTTATTTTTGTATTTTTAGTAGAGACAGCAGCTAATTTTTGTATTTTTAGTAGACTTAGGGTTTCACCATGTTGGCCACGCTGGTTTCACTCCTGATCTTGTGATCTGCCTGCCTCAGCCTCCCAAAGTGCTGGGATTACAGGTGTGAGCCACCATGCCTGGCCGGGAGCGTTCTTCTGAGAGAGAAGTGAGAATGAATACCAGCAATACCCTCAAACGCTTCTGAATGCTTTCGATATTTTTACAGCCAATGGACGGTTGTCAGTTAACCATGGCCTCAGCCTTGCAGAAACCCATCTAGAAATATATTTAAAGGGGTAAACCTCAAATTACTTTCATCATGCCAAATGCATACTTTTTAGCGCATCATATGTACATAGTGAAAGAAGGAAGCCAACTACCCAAGCATGAATGATAAGCTAAACACATCTCTAAAAACCTCAAAGTAGGGGGATAAGCACAGAGTTCTCCAGAGAGTCCTGAAAGATGCTGTTGATAAAATACCAGAGCACAACTGTCCTATTCTAAGTAACACGGAACAGCCTTAAGCAGTGATACAGAGTCTGGAGCCTTCTACTACATCCTTCTCTTATTCAGATGGGCAGGCTGCCATCTGTCGGCCCTTACAGATGTCAGCCTACCCATCTGAAAGGGCAGACAGATCTGGAACCAGTGCAGAGAGGTGAGGTGGGGGGATGGCTGGGGAGTTTCTGGTCTCAGATAATAAGAGTATATTAATTTGCTAGGGCTGCCTAGCAACAAAGTACCACAGACCAGGTAGGTGGTTTAACCAATAGAAATTTATGATCCCACAGTTCTAGAGGTTAGGGGTTTGAGATCAAAGTCTCTGCGGGTCTGTTTCCTTGAGGGCTATGAGGGAGAATCTGTTCCAAGCCTCTCTCCTGGCTTCTCATGGTTTGCTAGCAATCTTTGGTGTTCCTTGGTATAGATGCATCACCCTGTCTGTTTTAAACCTTACATGGAATTCTCCCTGTGTGTATGCCAGTCTCCAAATTTCCCCTTTCTATGAAGACACCAGTCATATCAGAGTAGGGCCCTGCCCTACTCCAGTGTGACCTCATCTTAACTAATTACATCCACAAAGACTCAATTCCAAATAAGGTCACATTCTGAGGTGATGGGAATTTGGGGGAGACCCAATTCAACCTATAATGGAGGGCCTGGTCATTTTCAAATCAGTTCCTGACTTTACCTTTTCCCAAAAAGAGCATGGGTGCTAATGAGGTACTCATTGAACTGGGTAAATCCTGGACTCAGAGAATCATCAGAGAACCCACATCTCTGGCTCCAAGAGGAAATGCACCAGTGTGACCAGGATTTATCAGCAATACTCTGTTGTAAGCATGTGGGTGGCATGGGCATAGGGTAAGCTCCTGGGTTCTTCTAGGGTAAACATACTGCTTCACCCCGCACTCCCCACTCTGCCCCAGGGCACCCTGGATGGAGCAGGGCAAACTTAGGCAAGGCTGGCAGCAGTGCCCACCCCTAAAAGTTTGCTTCCACGAGCTCTAAGCCAGTGCACAGGTGCAACAACTGGGAATCCCCTGGAGAAGCACCTGCAGATTCTCAGTCTTCTTTATCTCCTTTCGCCATGACTCCAGCCTTCCCATCTCTGTCCCTGAGTGACTGCCACGGCCTCCCAAAGATCTCCTCATTGCCATCCTTGACCCATTACAGTTTATCCTCAGCACAGTAGCCTTGGTGATTCTGCTGAACATAATAGTAATTGTGTCAGGATGGGGAACAGGTTGAGCTACCCATGGGAAGGCTAAAACATGTGGTTCGCACACGCCCCTCCCTAGGGCTCTGATGCACTGGATTCAGCATAGCAAACTCAGGTAAAGCTGCTCTGAATCATTCCGAGTTAAAGCCCAAGTGCCAACTAGGCCACCAGACTCAGAAATGGCCCCCATGTTTCCTCTCTGGCCACATCTCATACAGCTTTTCCCTGGGTCACTCTGATCGGCCACTCTGGTGTCCTCGCTGCTCCTAGAACCAGCCATCCTCCTTCCTACCACAGAGGCCCTACCCAGGAATCTGTGAGGCTTGCTCCCTATGCCTTCAAGACCTTGTTTCAAGAAGATCCCCTTCTCAGCCAGGCCTCCTCTTATGACCCCATTGAAAATTGCACCTGCTCCCAATCCCTGCTCAGTTTTTTCCCATAGCATTATTTATCTTTTAACCTGATATCCTTGTTCTGTTTTTCACTTGCACTTCCCCCATTCTAGAATGGAAGCTTCATTCTAGGGTGAAGAACTTTTGTTTTCTTCTTGGGTGTATGCTTAGGGCTAGACCATTGCTTGGCACAGAGCACATATTCAGTTTATGTTTGTTGGACAAATAAGTTTTGAAACTTATTTGTGTGGCATGGAAATCGCAGCACCAAAGTACAGGAATCTGCATTGCTACAAAGCCTCCACTGTGTTTCTTAGGTTCACCAAAATTTGAGAACCAAAATTTGAGTCCAAGGTGATGGAGTCATCCAGCCTCAGCCCCAAGTCTCTGAAAAGCACAGAGAAGGGGGAAAATGAGTCAGGCAGGATGACCTCCTAAGAGCAACTGATCTTCACTACCAGTCCCAGGTCTTAGATTTCCTTGGACTCAGGATGGGTTAAGATGACCTCAACCCACGTGGCTAAGCTCCCAGCTGATGGGCCCCCGGCCTCTGAGCTCTGGGTTCTGAGGGAAGTAAGGTTTCCAAGCCACAGGTAGATGAGGTGGACTGACGATCTGCTTAGAAGGTGGGTGTATAAGTTTGTTTTCATGCTGCTATAAAGACATACCAGAGACTGGGTAATTTATAAAGAAAGGAGGTTTAATTGACACACAGCTCCACGTGGCTGGAGAGGCCTCAGGAAACTTACAATCACAGCAGAAGGAGAAGCAGCAGCAAGTACCTTCTTCACTAGGCAGCAGGAAAGAGGAGCCAGCACGGGGAAACCATTTATAACCCATCAGATCTCATGAGAACTCCCTTCACTACCACGAGAACAGCATGGGGAAACTGCTGCCATGGTTCAATCTCCTCTCACCATGTCCCTCCCTGACAAATGGGGATTACAACACGAGATGGGATTTGGGTGGGAACAAACAGCCAAACTGTATCAGGGAGGGAGAGGTCACAACCAACTATTTCATCAACTATGCAGCCATGGAATTAGGCTCACTGGATCAAAATGAGTGGGAAAATCCCCTGCTTTCAGTTATTATCTAGGATATTTAGGAAGTCCCATAATGGTGAAGGCAAAGAACTAAACATTTGAATGGTGGGAGAAGTCTCATTTGAAGGCGGGGGAGTGTGAGGAGGTGCCTCGTGGACCCTGGGCTGTACTAGCACGAGCTGCGTCACACCTCTAGGAAGCTGGAGCAACATCGGAATGTGATCAGCTAGATGCGGGGCCATCAGGAAAGGCTGGATCCAGACTAACTTTGCTCAGGAAGAGAAAATCAAAAGATATTTTCAGAAGCACTCCTTTAAAAAAAAAGTCTTCATAACCCTAGCAAGATTTGGCTTATCAGTAGAACCTTCAATTAATTATGAGAAACTTCAAGGAAATCTTCAGAGCACATGTCCCTCTAATCCATCATTGGCCTCCCTGGGTATGTGTAAAGGAATGCACTTACTCCTGTAGGCTCTCTCAGCCCTGCCATTCTGGGAGTCTGGGAGTCCGTGTCCCTGCCCTTCTTGGGCTCCAGGGACACTATGAGTCCATCCATTATGAGCAAGTAGCCTAGGACAGCTCCAACCTTTGACCTCACGTCAGGAAAAGGTGGGATTGGATGATCCCATCCTATTTACATCTCATGCCCTTCCTGACCCTCCCACTCCCAGTAGACCTCACCCTTCCTAGGGGGCCTTGAGAAGCAAGGGAATGTTCTGGCAAGCTTTGTTTAGTGTTCAGCAAGGGCCCTTCAAACACTCTAATGATGAAGGCTAAAGTCCTCCTGAGAAACCCAGAGAATGCTCAAGATGGTTGGATCTGAAGCTGAAACTGTCTAACCTGAAATGACAAAAGGATGTGATGGCAGCATATCTTCCTAGGAAGCCTGAACTTTTCCTCTTTTCCCCTCCGCAGAGAAATTTAGAAAGCATTCGCCAGAGCGGACTATGAGGGACACGTGTCTATCAAACACCCCTTGTGCCAGTTATCCGTCTCTCAGCTCCAAATTCACCCCCTTTGGCCACATCTGGTGATCCTGGAGCTGTTCTCTGTGAATGTTTGTTCCTGACAGATGGCATGATACTAAGTTTGGTCAACAGAAGCTGTTGGAGGACGGAGGAGAAAGGGGCTTCTGCGCCTGGTCCTGCGATGCTCTCCCAGATTTGCTCCTGGGGCATGTGTTGGCCAGGAGCATGAGGGACACCCAGTGGTGTCCACCCAGCAGGGTGCGGCAGCAGCCCGTGGGCAGCTTCCCACTGAGCTCCGCCAGCATCCCAGGACACGGCTCCCTGCTTCCCAGCACTGGCTGGCAGCACTTCGCCAAACGTCTCCACCATCCAGTGGGCCACACCTGCCCTCCCACTATGGAGATTCCCGTCCTGGTTTGTTCCTTCCCTGGAGCTCTGCCTCAGCCCTGCAGGTGGAGGCTGCTCCCCGCATCTGCTCTTCGTTAGTCTCTACCTGTTAGTACACAGTCCCCTGTTACTCAGCATCCTATATTAAACTTTCCCAGCCAGGCGTGGTGGCTCATGCCTGTAATCCCAGCTCTTTGGGAGGCCAAGGTGAGTGGATCACCCGGAGTTCCAGACCAACCTGGCCAACATGGTGAAACCTTGTCTCTACTAAAAATATAAAATTAAAAAAAAAAAAAATAGGCTGGGCCTGGTGGTGGGAGCCTGTAATCCCAGCTGCTTGGGAGGCTGAGACAGGAGAATCACTTGAACCCAGGAGGCAGAGGTTGCCATGAGCCGAGATCGCACCATTGCACTCTAACATGGGTGAGAGGGCAAGACTCTGTCTCAAGAAAAAATAAAAAATAAAATAAAATAAAACTTTCAAGAATTTGGGTGGGTGCAGGAAAACAAATAAAGAAAAAATAAAAAATAAAATAAAATAAAACTTTCCCAGTTCAGATAGCTATGTGGCTCCTGTCCTCTGACTGGAGTCTGAAGGATACACCCATGCAGTAACTACCTAGAGTCTACAATTACTATTTTGCTAGACATCATTTTAACTTAATTACCTCTGTAAAGACCCTGCCTCCAAATACCATCACATTCTGAGGAACTAGGGGCTATGCCTTTAGCATATGAATGGGGGGACACGCAATTGAGCTCATCACAGAAGAGACCCAAAGAAAGGTGTCCTTGTGCCCTGTGCTTTCTGAGGAAGATGTGTTCCCTTGAGATTCTCAGAGGTAAAGATGCAACTAAGTCATTTCTTCTGCCCCTCCAGAAAACAAAATGAGATAGACACGCACCTCCCCGGAGGAGCCGCCCGATACCACTGAGCAGGGTGTAAGAGGTGACACTGAAGAGCTGCAGGGAGGAGAGATGAGAGAAGAGAAAATCACAGAGCTTGAGCTGGTCTTTGCAGATGATTGGCGTCTCTGATAAGACCAGGCAGGGGATATTTAGAGTGCCTTGGAGGATCTGAGAATGCCCAGGCCACTAAGTAAACCAGTGGGGATTGCACCAGCCTTGCTGGAAGGGCCTTGCTGAGGGGTCTGGAGTGAAGCAATGGTGCCCGGAAAGTGAGCGCAGCTCTGGAGGAATTCGATGCCTCACAAAGACCAGGCAAGCCGCAGACACCACCACCTACTAGGCCACGCGGGCTTTAGGAAATGTCATCAGGGGACAGGGAGGCTGAGTGTAGGCAATTGCAGGACTTTGGGAAACTGTGGGCTTTTCTTGAGAGGCAGCTTCCTCAAAACACAGAGTCAGTGTTGCCCTCTCCTTTTAAGTGGCAACACTGACTCTGTGTTTTGAGGAAGTTCTGGGTGGGCCAGTTATGCAGCAGTGGTTTTCTTGGATTCAGAAACAAGGGAAGACTAACCACTCCCCAGATGATAACTCCAGCTCTGCATACTACAGGACCTCAACCCACAGGGAACAAAAGCTCACTCTTTTGGAAGAAGTTGCCTTTTACTGCATAATATGTAAGGAGAAAAAAGATTTTAAGTCCCCAGAAATGAACCGAGGGAAGCATTAGGGGAGGAAGAAGCTTGGCCTAGCCCTGATGCATCCTGACTCTGTGAGTTCCCTGTTCGGTCAGCCTGTTGCTGGGGTCTGGGGATGGTGATTAAATCACCTGCAATCAGAGGCCGATTCAGACGAGCATTGGGAAACTGTTCGGGGATGCCGGAATGAGAGGACCCGACGTAAACACATAGCAGATACCAGCACTGAGCTCTAGCTGGACCCTTGTCTCACTTCCTCCCCATTTTTTCACTTTATTGCTGTGCTTTCAAGATTTAGAAAGTCCTTTTAGATCTATATTTGGCTTAATGAAAGGTTTTCTTCACAGCCATATTTTACAAAATAAAAAGGAAGCTTGATCTCCCTGCCACACACGTTCACTCCACTAATGGATTCTTTTTCTGATACCATATTATTTGCAAGCCATTAAGTCTCTGGAGACTTTGCTGACACTCAGAATATATCTCTAAGGAGAGTCATAGGGACTGGCGAAATCTTCAATTTGCATATTCACTATCTTCATTTGAATTTCCTATTAGATTTAATGATAAGAGGAAACCTAGAACCACAACCTCATTTCTGATGAGGATACAACCAATAGACCTATAGGCTGCAAAGCACCAGGGCCACCAAGTACAGTTGCTCAGTTGTGCGCTGCACAAAGGTGCTGTTCAAAGGGAGTGCTATTCACATCATAGACATCTTCACTGTTTTGAAATATGTTCTTCTTTGTTGTCTCCAAAGGTGGGCAGTCTGTATGTTTATTATAATAGTGTTTAAGCACACAGCAATAAGACATCTTGCTTTAATAAAATCACTATATTATGATGAATGAATGTAAAGTGTCTAATGGGGTAGTTTCATATTCTTCAACTTACAAATGATCAGCTGCATGGTACTTTGACGTCGTATTATTTTTATTGTGCTGTAGTTTACCTGTGCTTCCAAACAAGGAGTTGACTGATAATGATGATTGGTGAATATATTTAAAAATCCAACCACTTTGTTATTAGAACACTGCTCAATTTACTCTCCATCTTACAGTTTGTCACCTGATACTTGTTACTTTACCCAGAAGATATTATTAAGCTTTCAGCTTACGTCTATAGCACTTTCTATACTATACTATATATAGTGAGATGAATCATTGAAAAATGATAATTTTCCATTAATAATCCATTGAGTATAAAAGATATTTTTTAGAGATTATGTTAGTGTTTTAAAATGAGATGTTTCCAGAACTCAAAGACACCTTTTTCTAATCTGGACAAATCCATTTTACATGCTGTCAGTGGCTCTCAGAACCAAGAGCCTTAAACCAGACCGTCTTGATGCCGTGTGTGTGAAGGATGTCCTGTTCTTTACCTCCATCCCAGCCCCTTCCCTCCAGCTCCATTAAGGCAGGATTGGGAGCAGGGATCCAACCTCATGTGGTCTATAAACTCTCCGAAAGTGGTCACAAAAGTCTGGGCACATTGTGTGCTTTTACCTTTGTTTCAGGGCAACTGTCCATGAGGTTAATTGCATCTGTGCCTCAAAAAGAGCAAAAATCATTGTTTCAAGTTGCAGCAGTGGTTCTCAAACTTTATCGTGTATTGGAATCAGCTGGAGGACTTGTTAATACACAGATTCTGAACCTGTCCTCAGGATTTCTAATCAGCAGGCCTGGAGCAGAGCTCAAGAATCTGCATTTCTAATGAGTTCCCAGGGGATGTTGTTGTTGCTGGCCCAGGGAAGACATCCGGAGAACCACTGCTTTAGAATGTCAGCCATGGCTGGGCACAGTGGCTCACGCCAGTAATCCCAGCACTTTGGGAGGCCAAGACAAGTGGGTCTCTTGAGGTCAGGCGTTCAAGACCTGCCGGGCCACCATGATGAAACCCTGTCTTCACTAAAAATATAAAAATCAGCCAAGTGTGGTGGTGCACGCTTACCAACCCTGTTACTTGAGAGGCTGAAGTTGGAGGATCACTTGAACCTGGGAGGCGGAGGTTGCTGTTGGCCGAGATTGCGCCACTGCACTCCAGCCTGGGTGATAGAGCCAGACCCTGTCTCAAAAAAAAAAAAGTGTCAGCGGTGCCTCTGATCGATACAGGCCTGCATGGGGCAGAACCCCGCCCCTGCGGGTACACTGGGTTTCTGGCCTCCTTACCAGCAGAGGGCAAGTCCACATTTATTCCAACCTGTGTCAACAGTCTCTCCCATCACAAGGTGGCAGCACCGGCACACAGATCTTGATACAGACACGGGGCCCAGAAATTTTAAACTCAACCAAAAAGCAAGATAGGAAAGCCAAGTGAACTGCATTTATCCTACACACTGGATGTAACCTAAGCCTGACAAATCATCAAAATGTTATCTGTTAAGAACACATATCCATGCAAATCAGGTTTCAAGTCTGAGTAAAACTAGACTGTGTAGCAGACGGGAAGAAGAGCTGGGTGCTGTGCGGCCTGAGGCCTCTAGCCTGGCACCCCGGATGGGATTTCATACTTCTCTGTCTGGTGATTCAGAAATGTTCCTCTGTGGAAAGTCCTAAGCTGGATGCAGCAAAATTACCCAAGGTGCTTATTAAAAATGCTGATTCCCTTTCCTCTCATAGCCCATTAGATTAAGTAGGTATAGGGTTAGGGTTAGGCACAGGCAGTTATCTTTTTTTTTTTTTTTTTTTTTTTTTTTTTTATAAATATAAAAAATATGAAACCCAGGCCCATTTACAGTGACAAAATCAAAGCGGCGTGAAACAAATCCCCCCCAGGTACAATTTATT